>NRDT01000053.1:0-56773 GCA_004124955.1 Starmerella riodocensis
ATGCTCGTTCGCCTGCGTCGACGCGGACGTCTACCGCGGCAGCTACCCGAAACCGGCCTTCCTGCCCTTCCTCCAGCACCTCGAGCTGCGCACGGTCGTGAGCATCACGCCCGAGCCGCTGCCGGACGCGCTCGTGGCCGGCCTCGGCGCGCGGCCCGTCACGTACGTCCACGTCACGGGCAGCGCCGAGCAGAAGAAGTCGAAGAAGAAGCGCGACGTGCCCATCACGCACGCGCACGTCCGCCAGGTCCTCGCCATCGTGCGCGACCCGCGCCAGCGGCCCGTCTACGTGCACTGCCTCAACGGCCGCCAGGCGACGTCGCTCGTGATCGCGGCGCTGCGCATCGCGCAGGGCTGGTCCCTGCGCTCCGCGTTCGCGGAGTACGCGAACTTCTGCGACTACGACCGCAAGGACGTCGCGTTTGTCGAGGAGCTGGCGCAGTCGCCGCTGTGACGCGCGCATGTTCATTAAAGGTAAAGAGCGATCTATATATAGATATATATTTCATACACACTCATGCAGACATACATATGGAAGAGGTTTGCGCAGCCGCCGGCCCCGCAGCGCGGCCCGATGCGAGCCGCGTGCGAGGCCAGTGCCGCTAGAAACACACGCTAGACGGTGCAGTGTTTATGCCGGTGCTGACTCTACCTGTCAGCTCCGCGCGCGAGCGGCCCGCAGGCAGAGAGCGCCATACAAGTGTCCGGGGAGGGGGGCGGCTATTACTTTCTATCATATGCGCGCGCCGGGCAGGACGACGGTCTCCCCCCTCCGCCGCGCATGGGGTCAAGTTGTGGTCTATGCATGTGTTGGATGTACTGCGTTCACTGCGCGCCGCCGCCAGGGCGCGTCCGCGGCCGGCGGCGCGCATGCATCGTTTGAGTTTGTTTGCTTAGTTCGTGAATTTTGGAGGGTCAGAAAGGGGCGCATCTCAGTTCGAGCTCAGTTCGAGGTGTCGTTCGCCACGGCGCCGGGCTTCGACTCGGCCGCGTTCGCCGTGATCACCGACTTCGCCTTGTAGACGTCCTCGATGGTGTTGGTCGAGGGCTCGTTCATGATGGCGTGCGTGGTCGGCGTGACGGTGATGGCCTCGCTCATGGGCGACGGCTTGTGCTCCTGCAGGCCCATCGACGTGAGCCACTCCAGCGACTTGTTGTACTCCTGGCCCTGGCGCTCGAGCGACCAGTTCAGGTGGCGCGCCATGACCTCGATGATGCTCGGCAGCGCGTCGCGCGCGGCCTCAGCATCGAGGAACGCCAGGCGCGTGCGGCGCGCGAGCACGTCGATCGGCGTGCGCGCGTACTCGTACGACATCGCGTAGAGCACCTCGCCGTCCAGGAACGGGTACAGCGGCGCGAGGCGCGCGTTGCGCTGCACGACGAGGCCCTCCGGCGTGAGCGCCGTCGGCGTGCACAGGCGCGCGACGTCGTACGCGCGCGTGCCGTAGTTCTCGCTGAGGTGCTTCGCGGAGTCCGGCGAGATGCCGAAGTCGCGGATGAGGTCCGTGTACGCGAGCGACGACCAGCCCTCGCCGCCGACGAGCTTGCTGTGCTTCGTCACGCATGGCCGCGCGGGCAGCCCGGCGACCTCGGCCGCCTTGTCCACAGTCTCCTCGGCCATCTCGCGGAACGTCGTCCACTTGCCGCCGGCAATCGTTACGAGCCCGGAGTCGGACACGAACACGGAGTGCGAGCGCACCACGTTCTGCGTGTCCTTCGCGTGGGGGTCCAGCACGAGCGGGCGGATGCCGCTCCACGCGGCGCGCACGTCCTCGCGCTTCACGTCGAGCTTGCCGTCAATGTAGTGCTTCACCTCGTTCAGCACAAAGTCGATGTCGTCCTCGCCGGGCTGCGGGTTGCTCTCGATCGAGCAGGGGCGGTCGGTGGTCCCGGCAATCGTCGAGCCCTGCCACGGCAGAAAGAAGATCACGCGGCCGTCCGACGTCGCGGCGTCGAGCAGGCCGATGTTCGCGGGGCAGTACCACCCGGGCAGCACGATGTGCACGCCGGACGAGCCGATCTGGATGTTCCGCGCCTTCTTGTCGTCCATCTTGCGGATCGTATCCGTGAAGGGGCCCGTGGCGTTCACCACGGCCTTCGCCTTGATCGAGTACTTCTCGCCGGTCTCGCGGTCGGTCACCTCGGCGCCCACGGTCTTGCCCTGCGCGTCCTTGATCAGGCTCGTCACCTCCGTGTAGTTCAGCACGTCCGCACCCTTCTCGATGGCCGAGACGGCGAGCGACGCGTTCATGCGCGCGTCGTTCTGCGAGCCGTCGTAGTACACGATGGCGCCCTTCAGCTCAGACTCGTTCAACATGGGGAACACGCGCAGCGCGCGCGTGCGCGTCAGCAGATAGCTCGGCTCGAGGTTCGCGCGGCCGGCAATCAGGTCGTACATCTTGACGCCCACGTAGTAGTACGGCAGCTGCCACCACTTGTACACGGGGATCATGATCGGCAGCGGGAACGAGAGGTGCGGCGCCATGTCCAGAAAGTGCCGGCGCTCGGCAAGCGCCTCCTTCACCAGCAGGTACTGGTTGTAGTCGGCCTGCCAGAACGCCTTCTCGAGATAGCGAACGCCACCGTGCACCAGCTTCGTCGAGCGCGAGCTCGTCGCCGAGGCGAAGTCGTCGCGCTCCACAAGCGCCGTCTTGTAGCCGCGCGTGATCGCGTCCCACGCCACACCCGTGCCTGTGGCGCCGCCACCGATAACGAGCAGATCGTATTCGGCAGTTTCGGCAAGACTGCGCACAATTTCCTGGCGCGTCCGCGGCGGCTGCGTCGGCGGCGGGATCACGGTCTGGTGCGGCTTGTTGTAGCGGTGGCTCGACTTGCGGTCGTCGTAGACGAGGAAGGCCGTCAGCAGAGCCATCGGGATGCCGACGGGCAGCGCGGCTTTTCGCGCGAAGTTGAACAACTTCGACGCCATTTTAAGTCAAGGAGACAAGGAATGCTTCGTTGGTGAGGGGCGAAGAGACTGTTGGGCTAGTCTGAAGAGACGGGCGGATTATAACAGGGGCGGTGGGTGGTGTACACGGCGTGTGGTCGCGCCGTCGTAAATAACAAGAGAGATCTAACGGTTCTCTCGCCCAGCTCGTGTATAGGGAATCTATCCAAGGCGGTCCCAAAAGTTAGGTAGAATTCGTCCTGGAGTGTGTCCTGGAGATGCACGCTTGTGTTATTACGGTTGAAGGAAAGCAGCAAATTCTCGCGGCGTGACGCGGAAAATACCTCTCGCACGCAGCGGGAGTGTGCTGCTGGCGTCGACCCCAGCCCTAAATTGCAGCGTGACATGGCCCTGTTCCCTGTCTATCTGGACCGTCGCGCCGGTTCCTCGCCCAGTATTCGGGGACGCTTTGCGAGACGGCGCGCGCGACCCGAACGCTTTTGACGACAGCTTGTGTCCGACGCACGCGCTGGGCTGCCGCCGTCCGCCGCGCCCGCCTTGTCGTTTAGTAGCGCCATCGGCCAAGCCTCTGATCGCGCATCTCCGTTTCTCGCTGCAAGGCAACTCACACTCCACGTGAGGAAGACACGTGCGGGCTAGGGTACCCCACAGCGCTCTCCGGACTTGTGCCTGCAAATGCCGAGATATCTCCACCGAAGCCGACGCCGAGCGCTCGCTACGCGAGATCCGGGTATCCGAAGCCCAGTACAGGCCCGCCCGCTCGACGATCGTGGCAGAAATGTGCGTGCTGCGCGGGGGCCGCACACTGCGTGCGGCGTAGGCGCTCATGTGTCATCTAGTGGAAAGAGGCGGGGCTAAACTAACGGGCGTAGGGCAGCAGCCAACCCAGGCTTGGGCACGGAGCCCTATCTCGCATCGGCGCGCTCGCTGAGGCTCTACGGGTGTGTCAGACCAAGCGACGATGCATGCGCGCGTGCCCACGCGCTCTCGCCAATAGAAATATCAGCTGTCCCAAGCTCGCGGCGCCGCCGAACGATGGTGGTATACGAGCGGTGCCTGAACTGCCTCGGGCTCGCCGCGTCAACTTCTTCACTCATATCTGCGTAAATTATTTCGATTATGTGCTAAAATTAATTTTCATTAAGATGCCACAGAGTTACTCCGTAATTACTGGCTTCACCCGCGGAAAGGTTGTGCATCTCTCCAGCTACCTGCAGGCCGCTAATAATAGAAGTCGGTAGGCACCTAGTGACTTACAGCCTCTTAAGAAAAAAATAATTACCTTGACAGGCCGGTGCTCGCATGAGGGTAAGGCTAGTTTGCAATGCTCCGGGGAAGATGCGACGAGGGCGTATGCTTTGTGACTCTTCGCGAAGCGCCTGCTGCTCTTGGGACTTTGGGCCAGTGGGCGAACCACAGCGAAACACATGCCTTTGAGTTTCACCGGCGGCAGCAGTGCATAGGGCAGCCGGTCTGGGCCGCTCTAGAATTAACACGCTAAAGCCTATGCGCCCTGGCCTTCTTGGCGGAAGCCCGGTGCAAGCATGGTTACTTTATGCGCCGCCTACTGATGTTTCGGTGTCCCTGCCGAGCAATTCCTAAATATAGCTGTTTTAATCGTCGTATGGACGACGAGTGCCCGTCACAGTAGGCCTAAATCTGCATGTTTCTTGAAATAGCAACCTTTTAACATAGTACAGAGGAAATTATATATCTAGCCAATGGCTCGTGTCAACGCAGACGCGCCACGGGAACCGTCAGCGCGTGCGCCGCCTTCGCCTCGCTGCTGTTCAGCTCGCTCTTCCCTGGCGTCCACGTGTAGACGCGCAGCTCGCTGCGGTTCGTGTTCGCACAAAAGCCAGTTTCCGTCTTGAGGAGCGTGAGCATGTACTCGCCCTCGCTCGGGATCTCGGCAACTATGCGACCATTGAGCACGTTTATCACCTTTCCCAGTCCGCGGAAGCTGTTCTTGCGTGAGTGCCCGAGAGCCACGAAGACTTCGTACTTGCTCACGAAGGTGACACCGGTGACCTGTGCTTGCATCGAGATCGCCCCCACAGCCTCGCGGCTGGTCAGGTCGAAGATGCGCACTTGACGGTCGAAGCGTCCACCGCCTGTCACTAGCATTGAGGGAAGCGCGGGGCAGAACGCCATGCCGCGCACTGCAGAGCCCTGGCGCAGCTCCCTTTCGAGCTGAAGCGGCGAGTACGATTCTTGCGCGGTGCTAAGAAACACTTTCGGATCTAAGAAGTTGCGAGCGCGTGGTGCATAGCACTGGGCCCCCCCTGGTCCAAGTCCATGCGAATACCAGGGGACCTGAGCCATGGGCGGGTACTTTTCCGGTGGTTGATGATTCTTCGTGGTATCGAAGTGCGCGTAGTGGCGCCATATGTTCACGTTGTCGCGTCCGTCTGCCACGGCGAGATGCGTTTCGTCCACATCCAGGGCCATGCTGCAGATAGCCTCGGGCTCGTCGTACAGCGAAGCCCCGACAGCCACAATTTTGAGCTTGAGGCCTGGCTGGCTGGACCGCATTCGCACGCTGAATTTCAGCACTCGCCCCGAGCTGTCGCCTAGAAACCCTTCGATGCGCCTATTTAAGCGGCAAACTATTCTGTTTGCGCCGTCTGTGTCTAGCGCCCGCGTCTGATGGGCCCAGATGGCATGCGTGACGCTAGTCTGGCGCTGCAGTTCGCTCTGGCTGAGCCTTTTGAAGTACGATCCTATCTCGTGCTCGCCCGCGCCACGCGCCTTGTTCGCGTAGAAATGCGCCACGAGCTGGTTCAACCAGCCGTAGCAGCCCTTTCCAGTCACAGTATCGCACACCACAACAAGGCCTCGTTCATCTCCATATATGAGGTATCCCAGCTTGGACTGGGCGATACTCTGCAGAAAGTCAGGCATCACATACCCGAGTATACTCTGATGTTCTAGGCGCCGATACCCCATTTGTTTCGACCAAGAAATGACCCCGCTCCGGTTGATGTGGTGAACATCATCCCTTGACACGGCCAACGCGAGGTGTCGAACGACAGGGTCCCACTCCGCTACCGGAATATCCTCCCACGGGTTCGGTATCCATGAGCTGAAGCTGCTCATTCGGTATGTATAGAAGTCAGGCCGCACGTAGAACTCGGGCGCTTCTGCTATCTGCGCCCATTTCCCCGGCAGTCCTTCGATTCCGGGCGCGAGAATACCTGCATGGCTTTGCAAGCCCGCGAAGGCCACACTGGTCACGCTTCTGCGCCGTCCTCTCTCAACCAGATTTTCGTCCGCTCGGTTGAGTTCTGCATCTGAAAGCTCTGTGAGTTCTCTTATAGGACTGCGCGGACTTAATTGCCCGTTAGGCCGTTGGTGGAGTGGCCGCCCAAGCGCAGTTCTTCTAGTGCCTGCAGAACGCTCGACATGCATACTGTCTAGTTGGCCTGCGCTGGCGGAGCTGCTGGCAGCTAAACTCTCGGGGACATCTGCTAGTCGCAACTGGCGCGCTTGGTTAGTGCGCTGCGACACTTGGCTTGTCTCAATTGACGTCAAGTACAGCGATAAATTTCCCGCTAAGGACATCTGTCCGCAATACTAAACGAGAACTTATTATTCCCCGGCAGACGAAACCTCAATGGCTTCAAAAAACTTAGTTTAGAAACCGTTACGTTCGACAAGTATTTCAACGCTCAATGAGGCTCCTGGCCAGCTGATGCAGGTAACCCTAGCCTCATATGTAAACTTCTGACAACTGTGGCCATGTAGTACGACGATGTTTGTTCTGCAGACTAGGCACCTCCCAAGGCATAGCCGTGGTGCTTCGGAGTGTCCAGTGTAAAGCAAACAACGCCAGTTCATAGCTCGCCAGTTTAAGGGCTCAATGTGACTCAATCGGACTACGCGTACCGCTCACAACTAGCTCGATGCATTTTATTTACACCTTCCCGCAATGACAAGTAAGTGTTGAAGCGATAGAGAAAGACTAGCCAGCTTAGCCAGCTAGTCTTGCATGCGAGGTGAGGCGCTGCCATGGGAGAAAGCCGCCCTGGTGATCTCCTCCTCCCCAAACCTCGCCTACCGAAAATCACTAAAGGGTACACACAAAGTCAAAATTTCTTGCCTGCCTCGCCGCTTGGCAACATGAGTGAAGATGCATCCATGGCCGACGCATCCATAGAAGACAGCTCCACGATAGATGACCGGATCACAATCCTTCCGGGCATGTCGAGCGACGGCTCAGCCGCAACATTCCAAATACAGGGGGAAGACCACACGCTCGGGAACACGCTTCGGTACATGATAATGAAGAACCCCGACGTCGAATTCTGTGGCTACTCAATCCCGCACCCCAGCGAGTCCCACATGAACATCCGCGTACAAACATACGGCGACATCAGCGCCATAGAGGCGCTTCATAAAGGTCTCAACGACCTCACAGACCTACTCAACCACGTCGAGAACGTATTCCGCGAGCGTTACGCACAAGGCAACTACAGCCAGGAGGAGCCTAACTGAAAACAGAACAAAAACCGAAAAAAAGCCTAAAAGACGAACTGTCTTGGAAAGCAACTGGCCTTACGGTGGGAGCAACCAGAGCCCCAGCATGTTCTGCCTGTAATAATAGTGTCGAATATTCGCGGCAAGCGCATATTATTTCTGAGGGATTAATGTAGTGGGCGGGATCGTATGATCATTAGAGAATGTGCCTTATGATTAAGTATAATAACAAAGAATTAACCGCAAGGCCTGCGGCACTCGTCAAGTTAATGGAATGGGGGGTATATGGGGGTATCACCAGCGTTCATACGTCTGGGTTTCGGATACTGAGCTTTCGCGAGTAGTCCTCGTAGTCCTGCAGACTCGTGTCGGACTGGCCTCTGCGGCTGTATATTGCATTGGGCTCTACCCGGTCGTCTATGAAATCCACTTCGCTGTCCACAGAATCCAGGCGGCTGTGACTATTGTAGGTTCCAGCAAACGCGGCGAAAGCGTGCCCGCCACGCGACCCGGTGTAGGGGCTACTGCTGTCGGCGAAGGGCGAGTGAGGTCCATCCGTGGGGTTGCCGCGGTACGCCGCTTTTGCTTTTCGGTTGCGCCGGCGCCGCCAGCACAAGAATATAATGAGTGCGAGAATCAGGATGACGCCAATAGCAACGCCGATGAACGTCCCTGCAACCTTCCCTCCTTGGTGCCAGTAGTCGTTGTCGGCGCTTTTGGAGCCGGCGTTCGGCGCCGCCCCGGTTTCAGACGGAGCCGCGGACGAAGCGCGGCCGTCCGCTGCCCCAATGGCCGTGTTGGACGCGTCTGATGAGCTTATAGGGGAGGGGCTGCTGCTCGGGGCCGACGACGAAGCGGATGTAGTACTTTCGCTTCGACTGGATGTGCTAGAGGTGCTACTCGTCGAGTCTGTGGTCGACGAACTCGACGTCTGCGAGGACGACGATGTAGATGAGGTAGTGGAAGAAGAAGATGAAGAGGACGTAGTAGTTGAAGATGTGGAAGTCGTGGACGAGGCCGTGGACCAGGCCGAAGATGTGGAGGTGGAAGAGGAAGTGGTGGTGGAGCTGCTTGTCGTGCTCGTGGAAGAGGAAGTGGTTGACGAGCTCGACGCAGTACTGCTGCTGCTGGTGCTGGTGCTGGGGGTGGTTGAAGAGCTCGATGAGCTGTCAGACGTGGTTGATGTGGACGTCGTGGCCGGGACGGTCGTCGAGGAGGCCGCCGAAGTGGAGCTTGAAGTGGAGCTCGAAGTGGATGACGGTGTTGAGCTGGTTGAGCTAGTTGTGGAGGAAACACTGGTCGAAGTGGGGCTCGCACTAGAGCTACTGCTCGCGGCCATTGTTCCGCTGGGATTCCCTATTTGGGCGTATCCAAAGAGGCCCTTGGTGGCATCCCCGCACCGATCGCTAGGATAGCCTGGACACCCCTCCGAGCAGGCACCCACGTTTGTGGTCGTGCCAGGAGCCTCGTTGGAGCACCAGCACTGGTTTCCCTGCATGATCGCAAATGCATAGCCGCTGCAATGGCCGGTGCAGAAGCCGTATGAGTTGTAGGGGCTGTAGGTGCCATTTTCCAGATCGCCGCTATTCTGACTGGAGCAGAGCGACAGCGGGTTGGATGCTTGGGCAAAACCGATAAAGAACAGGACATTCAAAACCAAGTTTAATGGTGAAGAAACCACCATCTGTTCGGGCTGCTTTGTCGCTAGTACCGGGAGAAGAGACTCGCGGTAGAAGAGCCGAAGCGGATCCGGGTGAGTTCTACAAGAGCCGAGCGGCAGAACAACGGTCCAAAGTTCGCTTCTTCAGATTGTTGTCTGTGGCCCGTGGCGCATCAACACCCTGGGGGAACTAGCTTGGTGGATTTGCCAACTCTTGATGAATATGTCCTGGACGGATTTGTGTTGGACTCGCATATGCCGCGACCTTAACAGAATAAAAGTCACGCGATCTGACCTGCATGCCTCCCTACACCCCCCGCCTCCGCCCGCGTGGTATTAGGGGATAAACAAATGCCCATGATTTTTACTGATCTTTCAAATTCCGTAAACAAGTGCAGTGATGTGCCTTGACCCCTGGTCTCTTCGGCATTTTATTATCTAGACCACTGGTCTTTCGTTCAACCAAGGAGGTCCCGCTCGACGCGAGCCTCGATCCGCGGCAACGGTGAAACCGGATGGTTCAAGAGAACTAGGCTACGGGTAATGCACTTAGCAAGCGACCCCCAAATAGCCAGTTTTCTCAGATGGCTCCGCGCCAGGGCCATGCACGCCGCATGGTAGCGCAATTGGCGAGCGGGTCGCCTTGCGCGCAGCCTAGAGAGGTCGCATGGTCTCTGAAGGCCTCCCTTGCTGCTCCCTGCCAGCTCAAATTTGACGCATTGGTGTGTTATTTTTGGGAATTTAAGCCACTACCGACCCTTGTGCCTCAGCTACTAATGCAACTCACACACGCGCACAACGTGACACCCCACCTCCCAACGATGCAGGGCGGCCGGCTAGTAAGCTTCGACATGAGGGGAGGAAAAATAGCAAGAGGCGGCGGCGCGGCCGGCCGGCAGGCGGATCTCTAGCGCTTTCGTCCTTGGTCGCCGTGTAGCCTTGCCGAGTAAGACATATGCTGGAAGCCTACGCGTTGGTGAACTCTTTGAGAATTCTGGAAATGTCTCAATTGTTCCCCTGCGTTTTATGGATTTCTTCAGTCGAGCGTGAGAGATTTAATGTTCCTCGGAATGTCTGCTGCAGCATGCAAATTAATGGGTTGCGTCATGCTTGTCTTAGATGTGGCGTCGCGCGGCTGGATCCTCAGCTAAAAACCGCTGGATTTAGACGCAGAAGGGCATGGCGGTGCGAGCGCAGGGCCTAGCGCCTGCTAAACTTTAAAGGGGTAGCATTCTTGCCTTCAGCACCCAAATCGAGTGCGGCGTGAACGCAGGGCGAAAAAAAATAGAGTGCGGCGACTCAAGGCGCACGTACCCTACCCAAACATCTCGCTTTGCTTGAGTAGCCGAAATAAGACACCCGCTCATGCACAGTGCATGATTTCATTTAGATTGACCCGACCTGATCGTCGAGCATCTGCGAGCGCGATCATGATACGTAGTTCTATAAGCTGGTGACTGTTGCGCGCAGACCTATCTGCATATCTATCGTCTTCTATAACATCTAAGACTGACTGACGTGTCATTATCGATGGGTCTAGTTTAGGACTGACATTCGTCAGCTGACGGGCCCAGCTCGCCGAGTCGACCTCTTTCGGGCATGACGCGCTTGGGGTTCGACTACGGCAACTACGTACCAGTGCCGTTTAGCTCCGTGCATAATTATTAGCAACAGCTCTAAGTACACTGAGAATTGACACGCCATGGAGCGCGCCAGGCCGTGCATTGCGTGCATCGCCCGCCCCTCTCACCTCGCAGCGAGCGTAACTAAGCGTTGCATCACCAAACCTGGTCAGCTTTGCATCACCTAAGCTTAGATCACTCTGGTCGCGCCCCGGCCCGTCGACCAATGCATGTATACATTCAGCGATCCTAAGGTCATTGAATGCCTGCACCGAGTGATCAACGCGTACGGCAAGATCGGCGAACACGTCGATGTTGTGGCGAACAAGGCCTCGCTGCAGCTCTCCATCCTGAACTCGTCGCTGACCGTGCTGGGCAAAACCACCTTCGCGCGGCCTCTGTTTAGCGGAGAGGGTGCGACGCGGAACGTCCAGATCAAGGCGCGCGCGGCCGATCTGATCTTCAAGCGACTGGAGAGCGAGGAGGTGTCCTCGCTGCAGCTGCGGTTCGAGACCACGCGCTCGGGGCAGGAGCAGCTCGAGGTCCGGCTCGACTGCAGCAAAGGGATCGTGAAGGTCTTCCGCGTCGCGTGTCTGCAGACCGCGGTGTCTCCGGGCGGCTTCGAGCCCATTGGCGCGCGGCCGTGCTCGCTGCAGTTCATGCCGAGCGTGCTGCGGGAGGCGTTCGCGTCGTGCGAGGCGGGCGCCGACGAGCTCAAGATCAGCTTCCAGCACAACCTCGTGAACCTGCTAGCGCGCAAGCGCGGCAAGGCGAAGAGCGACAGCTCGGTGCTGCGCTCCGGCCTGCGCACCATCATCAACCTGCAGCCTGAGACGTTCCGGCAGATCACGGTGCGCATCCCGCGGCAGCTGGAGCTGAAGCTGAAGGAGTTCCGCGTCATGCTGGCCTTCTTCGAGCAGCTGGGCGCCGAGGCGCCCCTCTTTGCCACGTTCCACGACAGCGGAGTGACGACGCCCGTCGTGTTCCGGGGCGCGGCGACGGCGGTGCCGAGCCTGCAGTTCCAGTTCAAGTTCATGGCCAAGATCAGCATCCCGCGGCTGGGCGACTCCGGGCAGCCGTTTCTCCGGGTCGGGCCCCAGCCCGACTGGGCCGCGGGCCACCACCGCGAGTCGAGCGCCACGTCGCGGGGCGAGGACCCGGCGATGCGGCACGCGCGCCACGAGCGCGAGAGGCGGATGCGACGAATGGTGGCGGCCTCCGCGGCCGCCGCCTCGCCCGCCTCGGCGTCCTCTACGACGTCCTCGGCGCCGCCCCGGTCGTTCACAGAGGCGTCCTCTCCGTCGCCCACGGCGTCAGCCTCCTCGCTCGACCAGGCGGAGCAGGGGCCCGACTTCACGCCCGACGAGCGGCCCGAGTTCAACCCAGATATCTCGGAGGTCGGTCTCACGCAGGGCGCCTCCTCGCGGCCCGTGCGCGGACTCTTCGACTAGCCTGCCACTAGGCGCACGCGCCACGCAATGCAGTGCGCAGCGAGGCGCGCAATGCAGTATGCAATGCAGCACGCAGTGCCAGCACACGCAGTGTAAAATAGTGATTTGTATGCTATTCAATTAATGTATTTTAGTTTGTAGATGCATAGAAGTATGTGTAGAAAAATGCCACAATCCTGTCTGCAGTGGGAAGCCGCGTTGAGTTGCATCGCTCTCGAGTCCTTCGTTTACAGGCTCGAGCCGACGAACCGACTCAGTCTCCCAAAAATAGCAGGAGCAGGATGCCGCAGGCAATGCCCGCGAGCTGCAGAAGGCTCTCGCCGACCTGCGTGTAGACACTCTTGTCGGCGTCGGTCTCCAGCAGCTCGGGCAGGATGCTCTGCGTCGCCACGTAGAGCAGGACGCCGGCGGTGAGCGGCGTGACGTACTCGTCGATGATGGGGCCGAGCGAGCCCAGCCAGTTCCCGAGCAGGCAGCCGGTCAGCGTCCCCAGCGCGGTGATGAGCTGCAGCTTGCGCGCCGCGGCCTTGGACACGCCGCTGTTGATGAGCAGGGCGAAGTCGCCGAACTGGTGGGGGATCTCGTGGCAGCACATCACGAGGAACGCCGCGAAGCCCTGCAGCGGGCTCTGCCGGAAGGCCATCGCCAGCGAGATCCCGTCCGTGAGGTTGTGCAGCGAGTCCGCCACGACGTTCAGGAGCGGCCCAATGGACTGCATGGTCAGCTCACTCTCGCGTCGCGCCGCGCTGGGGGCCGTGGCCGTGTCGCAGCTCGCTGCGTCGTCGCCCAGCTGGCCGTCGCTCTGCGGGCCGTCGCTCGGCTTGCTGTCGTCCGGCTGGCCGGCCGCGACGTGGCCTGCCTCGGCGCTCTTAGCCGTACGCGGCTCGGGCGCGTGGCTGTGCGGGTGCGAGTGCAGGGGCTTGCCCGCCTCGCCCGGCTGCTGCGCCAGCAGCCGCATGGCCTTGTCGATCGAGACGAACGTCAGGAACCCCGTGATGACGAGCACGCCAGAGAGCGGCGTGTACTGCATTTCCGGCAGGATGTGCACGAACACGGCACTCAGCACGCCGCCCGCGGCAAAGGCCACGAGAAACTGGAGCGGGAGCCCCGAGAGCGGCGGGCTGCACGCGATAAACGCCTGCGTGACGGCCGTCACAATGCTCACGGCCAGCACGGCGTTGCTCAGCGGGTCGTAGCTGAACACGTAGCCCCCCACGGCCTTCAGCGGGTCGGCCGCAATGGCGTGCGCGTGCGCCGCGTGCGCGTGCGGCGCGGCCGCGTGCGCCCGCGCGTTCGCGAGCGCATTCGCCGGTGGGCTGGCGACTCGCACAGCAGCGGGTTCGAACTCGCCATGGCCCATGGTGGTGAATGCAAAACCCCCCCCACCCGGCGTTTTGTGTTTACGTTCAGCGCGCGCGCAGCCCCGAGGCGTGTGTGTAAGTGTGCGCACGCCCTTTGCGACGAATATGGTAGGCCGCGCGTCAGGGTAGGGCGCTGCCGCCATGGCTCTCTGCACGAACATGGAAAAAAAAATCCTGGGGGGAGGCTAAGGGAAGGGAAGGGCGGACGAAGGCCTTCGTTCGTAAAAAGAAGCGCGCGAGGCTGAAAAAAAAAATCCGGGCAGCCACGTAAACCTCACGAACTGCTTTCGGAACCAGATCCACGCGAGAGCGCTGCCAGAACTAGTTTCCTGTTAGCAAGAGGTGTACGATCCAACACGCACTTAGAATGGCTCGAGGCAGGCGCGGCGGGCGTGCGCCGCGATCGAACTGGCAGAACGTCGATAAGAAGAACGCGGACTGGGAGCAGTACTACAAACATTTGGGCCTCCCCTCGCGCGACCCCGCGGAGTTCGCGCGGTTCGAGGCGGCGTGCCGCGAGGAGCTCCCTGTGACGTTCCGACTGACCGGCACGTCGCACCACATGGCCGAGGTGCGCGAGATCATGGAGGCGAAGCACATCTCGAAGCTGAAGAACCAGACCTTCGAGGGGAAGCCCGTGGACGCGCCCTTCCCGCTGCCGTTCTACCCCGACCGGCTGGCGTGGCAGGTGAACGTCGGCAAGCAGGTCATCCGGCGCAACCCGCAGTTCAACGAGTTCCAGCGGTTCCTCGTCGTGGAGACGAACGCGGGCAACGTGAGCCGGCAGGAGCTGGTCTCGATGATCCCGCCGATGCTGCTCGAGGTCGAGCCGCACCACACCGTGCTCGACACGTGTGCGTCGCCCGGCTCGAAGACGTCGCAGCTCATCGAGGCGCTGCACCGCGACGCGCACCCGACGGGCCTGGTCATCGCGAACGACAGCGACTACAAGCGCTCGCACATGCTCACGCACCAGGTGAAGCGCCTGAACAGCCCCAACGTGCTGGTCACGAACCACGACGCGCAGCACTACCCGCGCATCCTGGCCGGGGCCGGCGAGTACCTCAAGTTCGACCGCATTCTGTGCGACGTGCCGTGCACGGGCGACGCAACCATGCGCAAGAACATCAACGTGTGGCAGATCTGGCGCGTCGGCAACGCGCAGGGCCTCCACGCGATGCAGCTCAACATCGCGACGCGCAGCGTGCACCTGCTGAATCAGGGCGGCCGCCTCGTCTACTCGACGTGCTCGCTCAACCCGATCGAGGACGAGGCCGTTGTCGCGCAGCTGCTGCGCCAGTTCCCGAACCTCGAGCTCGTCGACGTGTCCGCGAAGCTGCCGGCCCTCCAGCGCATGCCCGGTATTTCGAGCTGGCAGGTGCAGGACAAGGCCGAGAAGCAGTGGCACGACCTCGACGACATGGCCGGGCTGCCGCGCAGCTGGTTCCGCCCGACGGACGAGGAGGCCGCGCGGTTCCACCTCGAGCGCGCCGTGCGCGTCTACCCGCACCAGCAGAACAGCGGCGGATTCTTCATCGCCGTGCTGCAGCTGAACGGGTCGGCCGTCGAGGTCAAGGACCTTGAGCAGGCCGCGCGCGCCAAGGAGGCCAAGGCCGCGGCCGCCGCTGCAGCGGCGGCGGCCGTGCCCGAGGCCGACGACGCCACGGCCGACGCCACGGTCGTTGCCACGCCCGCAAAGGACGGCGCGGACGCAGACTCCGCGAAGCAGCAGGCGCGTGCCGCTAGCGAGACTGAGAGCACGGCGGCGCCGGCGGCGAAACGCGCGAAACTCGCCGAGCCGGGCGAGCAGGCACCGGACGCGCAGCCAGAGGCGCCGGCCGCGAAAGTGAAGGAGCCGAAGCTTCCGCGCGACGTGCCCGCGTTCGAGGAGCCCTTCAAGTTCATGGACCCGCAGCACGCCGTGCTCAAGAGCTGCGTCGAGTTCTACGGCATCAAGCCCGAGTTCAGCCTCGACTCGCTCGTCGTGCGCAACGCCGAGGCCGAGCCCGTGCGGACCATCTACTACGTCGCGCCCTGCCTAAAACCTATTCTGCAGCAGAACGACGAGAAGCTCAAGGTGATCCACGCGGGGATCAAGCTGTTCAACGCGCAGCGCAACGACGGCGACTGCAAGTGGCGCGTGCAGATGGAGGGCATCGCGATGCTCAAGGCGTACGCCACGAAGCGCGTCGTGCGAACGAGCAAGATGGACGCGCTGCGCGAGCTGTGCCTGCACGCGTTCATCCGCTTCGAGGAGATCGCCAAGCTCGACGAGGAGCTGCATGCGCAGCTCGTCGCGCTCGACGAGGGCTGCTGCTTCTGGGAGCTGCACGGCGCGGTCTACCCGCTGTGGCGCGGCCGCGCGAGCGCAAACCTCATGGCGCCGAAGGAGAACACGGAGGAGCTGCTGCTGCGGCTCTTCGACATAGACAAGAAGAAGCTTGCTGCGGAGACGCCGGCCGACGGCCAGCCGAAGGACGCGCCAACGCCGGCGGAGCCTGCGGCTGAAGCCGCGCCCGTGGCCGCAACAGAGCCCGCGCCCGAGGCTGCGACAGAGCCCGCAGCAGAGCCCGCCCAGTAAAATCGTTATAGAGACGCGTGTGTAAATATATTAATCGTGAAAATTCAGCAGGTGTGCACGCGTTGTGCGTGCTGTGCGCTCAATGGAGCCTTGGCTCTACGTCAAGCGCACGAAACTTAACGCGACTTATAAACGCGCCGAAACACGGCAGGGACTTGCCTAAACAACGGCTAAACAGCAGGAGCATTAGTGAGATTAAATACATTACAGTACCGAGCGGAGAAACTGCACGCAGGTGCGGTCCATCTCCATGGCGGTGATGGCGGGTATGTGTGCGGGCGCGCTCAGTTCTTCACGCGCGCCATGGGTGGCGCCTGCGGCGCGTCGCCGTGGCCAGGCGGCGGTCCCGCAGGCGGCCCGTAGGACCCGCCGTGGCCAGGCGGCGGCCCTGGTGGAGGCCCGTACTGGTCCGCGTGGCCGGGCGGCGGTCCGTTCGGCGGCGCGAAATGCTCGTTGGTGGGGCCCGTGTTCGTGTTCGGCACGAACTGGCCGTCCTGCTGGTAGTGCCCCATGTCGCCCTCGCCGGGCTCGGGCTTGTATGTCGGCAGGTTGTACCCTTGGCTGTTGTACTGCTGCTCGCTCTGGTAGTATGAGGGCGGCACCATCCACTGCGTCCCGCGGATGGGCCGCTGGCCGTTGCGCACGCGGCGGCACGACGCACACTGCAGCGCCAGGAAGAACAGCACGGCTACGCCAACAATGATGCCGAGCAGCACCCAGCGGCCCCAGTTGTACCAATTGTTGTTGCGTGTGCCGTCATTTGGTCCGTAGCCCCAGAAAATGAGTCGCTTGTCTAGCTCATGCGCGTGGTCGTGCGGTAAGGGAGCCATAGTCGCTCCGCGCTGACGAGACTGCAGGGAGACGGGAGTACGAGGGGTGTGTGAGACTCTGTGGGCGCCCTTTCAGCAAAATTCCTGCGGCTTCGCGGGATATATAAGGCGGTTCCGGCAAAAGAATCAGACGGGTGCAGGAGGAAGAACAACAACCCCGGCATATCGGCACGAGGCGTTTTGCACGAGGCGCCCCGAGCGCCAGGGCCAGGAACAACCCTGCACCCGCACTTACAGCGTCATAAGCACGTGATGGAGTGGCAACCGCTTGGTTATCGTGCAGCACCAGGGGGGAGGGCGGTGCTACATGTTGCGGAGGAAGCCGCTCGCGCGTTAAGGCACGGCTGACTTGACGCTGGACACCCACGCTCACACACACACACGCAAAGCCAACAGCGCCTGACCCACGCGCGCCGCGCTGGCGCACGCCTAGAGTCTGCTCGCAGCCCTGCCGCCCGCGCCTGCGGCCCGCTCGCCCTCGGGCTCGGTGGGACGCGGGCGGCAAATGTCTCTTCGATATGCAGGCCACTAAGCGCAGCAGCAGCAGCACTGGCAGCTGCTGCCTCCTCGAAGACCGGGCCGCGTGGTTTCCCGGGCTAATGGCACCGCCGCACGAACGGAGATGACCAAGGGCGCGATTAAGGCCCAAGGGGCCCAAAGAGACTCGGCTGCGTCTGGGTTGCGGCAGCCTTGCGAGGCCCTGGGGCTAGGGCGTGCGTGGGGGCCTGGCGCCGCGGACTCGGCACGCCTGGCGCCAACGGCGGAACCGCCGGCCGAGGCGAGGCACGATAGCGTCGAAACGAGGCTGATCGTGCGGCCGCGCGCGCCACGCTGATAGCGGCGAGCGAGCTGTGTGTCACTAAGGCGCATGCGCTTGAGTGGCGACGCTGTTTCACTCGAATTGCCATTCCCCGCGCGCGCGGACTGCGCTTGGCTCCGCGCGCTGCCTTCAAATGTACCTCGGTTATCTGCGTAAGACCTGCGCATGACGACCTGCCTTAGCTCACAAATCCCCCGCGTTTAGCAGCGTGGGGGGGTAGTCCCATTTGCGAATTGTTCATACGTGCATAATCATATACTTCTTAATTCAGGTATAGCGTTGTCGTTAATAAATACAGTGTCTCCTGACGTCTAGGAACGCTGGTCCCGAAACTGAGACACCCTCAATGCTCAGGCGTGCGACCGCCAGGCGCCTGCCGCGCATTGCTTGGTGCAGCGTTTGGCGCAGCGTTCGGCGCAGCAGCAGGACCTAATGAGGCGGCAACGGGCGTGGCCGACTCTGGCGGGTTTGTGTGACGGCCGTCCGCGCTCGCAGGAGCTGCGTGAGCGCTAGGCGGAGGCGTCACAGGCGCTGCTGGCGCCGCACTAGAAGTATTCTCGGGGTACGCCGGCGACTCGGCGCCGTCGCGACTAGCGCCGTCGTGGCTAGCGCCGTCGTAGCCCGCGCCGATATCGTCCAGCTCGACCTCCTCCGTGCGCAGCACGGCCTTCGGCGGCTCGTAGGGGGGCGGCTCGAACGCAACATAGTTGCCGTGCGCGTCGTAATGCCCCGCGTCGTCCGCAGTCAGCGTGGCGTTGTATGCCGGGACGGGGTCGTGGTCGGCCTCGCGCGCGCGCTCCGCGTCGCCATGCCGGCGCGCGCCACGGCCGAAGCCCGTGGCGCCAGTGGGCCGGTTAAACCCCCAGCGGCCCGTGGCTCGTTTTATGCTCAGCGTCCAGATGAGGATGAAGATGCTGACTCCGAATACAATGACGATGATGGCCACGATCCAGCGGATGTAGCCCGAGTCGCAGATGCCGATGCATTCGGGGTCATCGTCTGCATCGGCGCGGCGTAGAAGGCGCGCAGCGGGGGCGCGCAGCCATGCAGACGGGGACGATGTACGAACTGACGGCTCGTCCAGATACGGTGTGCTTGTTAGGAGCGGTGCGCTCATTCAAGGGGCGCGAGACGCGTGGCGAAAACACACTCGCAGTGAAGGGCAGGACGGCGCTTGAAGGATCGCACGTCGTTGGCAAAAGATTGCGCGCGGGGTTGCAAAGCCAGCCGCAAGCACAGACTCGCACGGGCCTGAGAAGGAGTCTCCCCTGAAACACGGAAAAGGCTATATATGGCCTAAGGACCCGCGTTCGCCTAAAACCCACCCACCCCCACTTCCCTCGCCCCTCCTCATGCGTGCAGACGCAGGTTGCTGCTGCCCGCGCGCCGCTTACTAACCTGTCGACACGAAGACAGTGGCTGTCACTCATCGGGCTCGGGAAACTCCCAGATCGCTCGCCTGCGCCACAAAGCCATGCGCGCGGCTCGCCGCATGCCCTAGAGGCAGCTCTGCGCGACTCGCGCGAGCCGTTCGCGCCATCGCCGCGGGAAGGCGCGCTGAGATCCGCGTCAACGCCGCCGCGGTGTGGGGTGCCACCCGCGCACTTCCGTGGAACCCTTCCCTCAAGAAAACGCACATGAGAGACATCGCGCCTCCTAACGGCGCGACAATCGAAGACTGGAGGTTTCTCCGCTGCGCCGTGCACGACCGATAGTGGGGGCGCGCGCAGGCTCAATTGCGAGGGTAGTCGCAAGCCGCGGCGCGGGCCGAGCCGCAGCTGTGCCTGCGTTCGCCGCGGGCTCGCGACCGATTCAAGTTTGTGCAGTAGATGGATACTCGTGAAACCCGTAGTAGTCTACAATGCCGTGCCTTGTGCACATAATGACAGCAGGCCGTTGTGTCTAGTCTAGTCGGCTTCGCCCAGTCTAAAGGCAGGCTGCATTCTGGCGCAGGGCGGGCAGGGACGCCAGCGCCTTTAGGCTTTCGCGTCGCTGGCTTGGTCATCGGTGCGCCCGAATAGGCTAACGCCGAAACTCGATTGATGGGCGGAAACCGCACAGTGTGCAGAACGGCGTAGCGCCGCGCGCTTTCCATGCATAGACGGGTGTTCTGTCGCACCGCGCTTTGCGGTGCTGATAACGCAACGAGCTCACTACGCACCACAGCTCTTGCTCGCGCCTCCAGGCTAGACCCACAAAGGTCAGTTTGGGCGCACGAAACCCGCGCGTGGAGCCGTATCCCTCATCCTTGCCGCGCGTCGCGCGTGTGCGCAGCGACGCTGCAGTAAGCGACGAAAAAGATAACCAGCGGCCCCCTTATCGCGAGTCCGCAGGCCACGCTCAGGGTACGGTACGCCTTACTAAGAAGCGGTCTGCAGCGTAGCGATCGGTGCGCCAGATGGTTGAAAAGATCATCCTGAGACGAGAAGTGACATCTATACCCTTACCCTTCGCGTAAGCATGGCTACGGTAAAGAGTGTAGCGCATCGTGCGCTGAGAGCACGCTTAGCCATCGCGCATCAGAATCATGCTAAACTAATAGGCATCAGGATCACGCGGCATCGTGCGTGAGACTTGCTATGTTAGTGAGGGCTGCGGACATGTGTATTTGAAAGCTGCAGCCAGTCCCACATGAGCATTTTAACATATAGCATTAGAACTTTACACAGTATTAATTATAGGTAGTGCTTTGCCAACAGCTCCAATTTAATACCCAATACACTACATGTTCAGCTGAGCCGGAGGAAGCCCGGCCGGAGGAAACATGGCCGCGCTTCGGCGCGCCGCCGATGAATAAGATCTGGCCGTGGCGGGCGCTGCGGCTGCAGCGCGGGCCGAGAACGCCGGTACCACGACAGCCGCGCTCGATGCGGAAGCGCTGGAGCTGCTGGCGTCGCCTGGATACGTCCCATAGCCCGCTGGCCTGCTCGGCGCGCGGGCAAGCTCGTCGGCGCTGAGGTTGGAGAGCTCGAGCGTCTCTGTGCGAACGAGCGCCTTCGTCGGCTCGTAAGGGGGCGGCTCGAATGCCTGGTAGTTCCCCTGTGCGTCGTAGTGGCCTGCGTCGTCTGGGGTGAGCGTGGCGTTGTAGGCGGGCACGGGGTCGTTCTCCGCATCGTACTGAGGGTACTGCGAGGCCTCGCCGTGGCGCGCCGCGCGGCCCTGCGCGCCGAAGTGGCCCGGCCCCAGCGGCCGACGGAACCCCCAGCGGCCCGTCTGCCGCTTGATGCTGCACATCCACGCGAACACGCCCGCGCCGAAGCCGAGGATCCCGAGGGCTATGACGACGATGTAGATGATGTAGCCGCTGTTGCAGACTCCGGCGCAGCCATCGTCATCGGTCGCGCGCCAGCGCAGCCGCGCGGCCCGCGGCGGGGCCACGAGTGCGGGCAGCTGCAGGCCCATGCGTGCGGATGTGGTCTAAGTTGAAAACGAGCGGCAGCGTGGCAGCAGTTCAGAGGGGCTCGCGTCGGTCCCCAGCCTACCGACGGGAAAGCTGCTTTATGTGTTTATCTTCTCCTGCAGCTTGCTGCTCTCCAGCGGCGTTACTAAGCCAAAGCGGGCACGACGCGCAGGGCGCGCAGGGCGCCACCATGGCGGGCCGTCGCGGTCCTCGCACAGGACACGAGCCGGCCGCATGAAGGGCGCGGTGCAGAATAGTGACCGCGGCGCCGCTCGGTAAATTATTGGCGGCCCCACTGCTGCCGAGAGGGCCGCCTGTTTCTTGCTTTGGGTGCATTTGGGACTGGCTCTGCCCCCTTGCCTCGCGGCAGTGCAGGCAGGTCTTAATTGAACGGTAGGTTAGAACGATGGGGAGGTCAAATTTCGTGCTGTCCGGGCGCGCTCGACGGAGACCGAGCTGGGATAGCTCCAGCGATGCAGACTTGCTGCCGCCGCCCGGCTTCGTCTTGCGCCACCAAGCTATTGGCCTGCAATGAGAGGCGGCATCGGATCAAGGAGCCGATGGCCCACCAAGTCGACGCAGGCGAGCGTGGTCATTGCGCCAATTACCGATGGTCGCAGGAGCGAACAAGGCCGGGGCGGGCCGCGCGGGAAGCGCGCTGCCGCCGTCGTTATTCGACGCAGCGCCGCGCGCGGCCGCCCCATCGGATGGTGCGCGTGAGCACGCGCGCACGCACTCGCGCACGCATCCGCCTCCCCGCGACTCAGTCTGGCCGGCGCTGGTTGCGTAGATTCCGTTCATCTCAGTAGGACGCCGTAACGCCTCGCCTAGCGCGCCGGCATCGCACTCGTCCTCTTCGTTCGCCTCAATGTCGTCCAGCTCGACCTCGTGCGTGCGGGCGGCGGCCTTCGCCGGCTCGTAGGCCGGCGGCTCGAACGCCTGGAAGTTCCCCTCTGCGTCGTAGCGCCCCGCGTCGTTCACGCCCGGCGTGGCATTGTACGTCGGCACGGGGTCGTGGTCGGCGCCCGGGGCCTCGCCGTCGCCCGGGCGCGGCCGCTGCGGCGCGCCGAAAGGGCTTCCCAGCGACCGCCGGCCGAACCCCCAGTGGCCCGTCTGGCGCTTGATGCTGCGCATGTACAGGAACAGGCTCACGCAAAACCCGATGACTCCCACGCCAGCGCCGATGATGGAAATGACGTGGCCAACGTTGCAGAGGCCCGCGCAGTCGCCGCCGTCCGAGTCGCGCCTCTGCAGGAGCGCCGCCCGCAGCTCGTCCCATGAGGGCGGCGTTACCATGCGCTGCATTGCCGTGCGTGCTGCTTATACTCGGAAGCGTGTGTAAGGCCAACTTGAGCGCGCGCGGCTAGAATTCTCTCAATTTTATATAATCCTCAAATATGCCGGCGACAGCCTGCCGTGCGTGCCTATCTCCGCCTGCAGGGGGGTTCCTAAAACTCGTTACCTAAGCCCGACAGGCGAAACATGAAGGGCGCACGCCCTTCATGCGGCACGGCTGTGGCTGGTTTCACGCAGGCGCGCGGACCCCGCAGCGAATGCTGAGGCCAGCTCTTGTAGTTGATTGCGGGCCAAGACTCGCACTACTTAGTTTTGTAAAGGTAGCAAACTGCTGGTCGAATTACGGTGTTTTCTCCTGCCTCGTTGACTAGCTCGATTTAGCGCCACGCATACTTAAGCTGGTACGCGCGCGAGCTTAGAGCTCTGCTCTTTGCCAAAACTTCTCAGTCTGGTAAGAGCGGCCGCCAGGCAATTGCCAGAACGGACTCAGTTCGCGTTTATGCGGCAACTGCTAGCCGTCGCGCCATCGCGCCTCGATGCGCGCGGGCGCGCGGTCGAGGTGGTGGAGGGTTTACCGCTGGGAGCCGCGCGCCCACGCACGCACCGACTCCCGCATGCCTACTCTGCGAAGTGCGCGACTCGTGGCGCGGCCGCGCGCGGCCGCGCGGCTGTACTCGACGGCCAACAAGGTGGCCGGCGACCTGTCGCGCGTGCAGCGGTTCTGGGAGCACATCACCGTGGAGACCGGCGCCGGCGGGCGCCGCGTGTGCATCGACGGGAAGCCGCTGAAGACGCCCGAGGGCCGCCCGCTGGAGATCCCGCTGAGCAAGCCCGCGGCGCTGGCGGAGCTGATCGCGCAGGAGTGGCGCTCGCTGTCGAGCCTGAAGCTGAAGAGCCACATGGTGCCGCTGACGGCGCTGGCCGGCCGCTCGCTCGACGTCGAGCCCGAGGAGCGCGCGGCGTCCGTCGAGAAGCTGCTGCCGTACCTCGACACGGACACCCTCGTCGTGCTGAGCCCGCGCAAGGACTGCAACGGTGAGCTGCGCGCCGCGCAGCAGGCGCGCTTCCCGCCGCTCGTGCGCGACGCGTGCGCCGTGTGGGGCGTCCCGGACCTGCGCGTGCTCGACACGGAGACGACGCTGTTCGGCAACTACCAGACCGACGAGACGAAGGACAAGGTGCGCCGCTGGGCCGCGACGCTCGACAGCTGGCAGTTCGCGTCGCTCGAGCGCGCCACGACCGCCGCGAAGTCGCTCATTCTCGCGATGAACACGGCGCTGAACCGCCGCCCGGTCGCCGAGCTCGCCGCGCTCGCCGCGCTCGACGTCACGCACCAGACGAGCATCTGGGGCGAGGTCGAGGACACGCACGACGTCGACCACGAGGACCTCCACCGTCTGCTCGGCGCGGCCTACATCAACGCAATGCAGGCGCGCGCCCCGTGAGCCGCAGCAAACCGTGCGAGCCGCGAGGTGAGCCGCGAGGCGAGCCGCGAGGTGAGCCGCGAGGCGAGCCGCGAGGCGAGTCAGCGGAGAATCTTGGCAGCGAAGGCAGCGCGTGGGCGCGCTATGTCGCGTCGCGGCCGCGAACCGGTTTGGGGATGCATTGTATGTACATAAATATAGACCTACTTGCTGATATCGCTCATGGGGAAGCGCTGCTCGAGCTCGTCGGCGAGCCACGCGACGTCCGGCGCGCCCGCGGCGTCGTACTCGAACGCCGCGAACGGGATCGCCGCCTGGATGTCGACGATGTAGCCCACGTTGATCTTCACGACGTAGTGCGTCGCCGTGGCGTGCGTGCGCACGAACGAGTCGCGCCACTGCGGCGAGAAGATGAAGCGCCCGCCGCCGCACTCCGTCTGCGTGTACCAGTACCAGTACAGCGTGCCGAGCACGAGGTCGAACGAGCTGAACATCCACTTGTACCCGCCGAGGTGCGACCACGACCACACGCTCAGCGCGAAGAACAGGATCGTCAGGCCGCGCAGCAGCACGCGCACCTGCTTTGGGTCGAACTTCCAGATGTTGCGGTAGAACCCGATCTCAACGAGCGCGTCGAACAGCACGGCGTCGGCCGCGGCCTTCAGCGGCGCGTTCGCCTTCGCGCGCGCCTTCGCGCTCGCCTTCGCGCTCGCGGCGCTGCTGCCGCTGCCGTGCCGCGCGCCGCCGGCCGTCACGGTCCCGTCGGTCGCCATTGCCCTCCAGTCTGTCGTGTGTGCAGGGCGTAGTGGTGCTCGGCTCTATACGCGCGACCGGTTCAATTGCGCCGCACAAGATATGCAGGGCGTCCTAAGGCTTTCGCGGTGCGGTCCTGTCGCTCGCTTGTTGATCTGGAAAAATCTATGTGAAGCCTTGGTGGTCACATGGCTTAGCGGCCGTAGCGCGCGCACGCGCGCGAACAAGCTTCTCGAGCCGCTTGGGACCTTCGCGCCCTAACATCGTGCCGTGTGCGTCTACAGAGCACACCCGCACCCACACCCACAAGCCTCCCCTCCCTTTCCACTGCTCCTGAAGATTGCCACCACCACCTATCTCATCCCCCATCCTGTGCCAGCACCCATGAGCGCTACAGAAACGGCCACAGAGCCTCCCTCATACGTCCCGCCTGGCGAGAACACGGCGCCCTCGCTGAGCGAGATCCCGGACGACTTCAAATACTCCGATGTGGTTGCCGAGTGCGACGTGGAGATCCGGCAGCGGTTCATGCAGCGCGTCTACCTTCTGCTCGCCGTCCAGGTCGCCGCCACGCTCGGGCTGTCGTACGTCGGCAGCACGTGGGCGCCGTGGCTCAATTGGACGATGGCGCACCCGAACACGCTGTTCATCCCCCTCATCGGCACCTTCGTCGCGCTCACGGGCGTGGTCGTGTGGGGCCGCCGCTATCCGTGGAACCTCGCGTTCCTCGCCGTTTTCACGGCGTTCGAGAGCTGGATCCTGGGCTTCCTGTGCAGCATGTTCGACACCGCCACCGTGCTGAACGCGCTCTTCATGTCCATCGTCGTCTTCGTCGGCCTCTCCCTCTTCGCCACGCAGACGCGCTACGACTTCTCGGGCTGGGCGCCCTACCTGTGCACGCTTCTGTTCGGCCTGCTCGGCCTCGGCTTCGTGGCCATGTTCACCAACAGCGAGACCGTCAGCATGGCCTACTCCTTCATCGCCGTGGCCCTGTTCTCCGTGTACATCGTCGTGGACACGCAGCTCATCATGAACAAGGTCCACCCGGACGACGTCGTGCACGCGTCGCTCACGCTCTACCTCGACCTCGTCAACATCTTCGTCAACCTGCTGCGCCTCCTGCAGGGCTCTAACTGAGCACGCTGCGTTGGGACTTCGATAGGCCGGCCGGCGGGGGTGGCCGCACGGCCGCGGACGCTGCTACAATTCGCGCTAATCGCTATTTTATTTAAATACTTGTTCATATCATCACTAGGATGCGAATTCTATTTGCTGCACTCGCACTGTTCTGCGCGCTTCCCACACGCAATATGCGGCTACTACCGCCTCACGCTCGAACATCGCCTTTGTCGCCGCCCGTTTGAGCCTTCTCGGGCGCGGCATCTGGCGTAGCCGCGTCGGGCGCCGCCGCAGCCGCAGACTCGCCGCGGCCCTCTTCGTCAGGCCGAACCCCGTCAGAAGAGGTCTCTGCCGCCGGCGACGCACTGCTGGGTTCGGGCGTCGCGCCGCCCTTGGGGCCGTCGACGCGCACAACAATCTTGGTGCCCCGCACGCCGCGCCGGCTCATGCACAGCCCCTCGGGAATGCTCTCGAGCCCGTCGAGCACCTTCACGGGCAGCGTCTTGATCAGCCGGCTGCGCAGCAGGTCGTTGATCTTCCCCACCAGCTCGGCCGCGCGCTGGTGCGGCTTCGTCTCGTTAGGCACCTGCAGCAACCCTAGGACCTTGTCCTGCTGCATTAGGAAGAAGTACAGCGGCGCCTCGAGCGTGGCCTTGGGGTTCGCCGCCCGGTGCGACTCGTCCGCCATCTTGCCGGGGAACGAGTACGCGGCGAACGAGGGCACCTCCGTGCTGAGCGTGGAGAAGACCATGTTCTCCGAATTGCCCAGGCAGATCGTGTCGAAGCCGAACACGATGCGGTCGTCCGCGATCTCCTTGGCCTTCTCCACCCAGTTCGGGTCGTTCCGGTCGAGCAGGTGTATGTCGTCCCCGAGCTCCTTGGTGAGCTCGGGCAGCGGCGACGACACGCCAATGACGTTCCAGCCGTGGACCAGCGCGAACTGGGCCGCAGTGAACCCCAGCGCGCTCGTGACGCCGTAGATCAGCGCGTAGTCGTTGGGGCCCGGGTTCTGGTGGTTCTCGAACGCCATCACGTTCGTTTCTACGACAATGCCCAGGGAGGCCGCCTGCTCGAACGTCTCGGGAAGCCCGATCGGGATCTCGCCCGTGCTCGCCGGCCGCAGCTTGTAGGGGAACTTGAGAAGCAGGTGCTCCTCGATCGTCAGGATATCGGTGAACGCGCCGTTCTCCATGTTCCTCACATTCCCGCCACCAACACCGCCGGCCACGGTGTCGCCCACCTTCGTCGAGGTGACCGCAGACCCCACATCGATAACGGTGCCCGCGAAATCGTTGCCTTGGCCCGTGCCGTCCGCCAGCCGGAAGTCGATCGTCTTCCAGTCGACCGGATTGATGCCCACACTGTGCACCTTCACGCGCACCTCGCTCGGCTCCAGGTCCTTCACAGGCACTTGTTTGGCAACGGCCTTCCCGTCGCTCGCGACGTAGAGCGTTCTCTCCAGCATCGAGACTAGAGAAATTATGTGCTATCGGCGAGCTTTTGTGCGGAGAAGAACTCTGGCGGATCTCAGCAGCCTATATATCGAGCTCGGTGGGCAGCTGGCCCCCGCCTATCGCGAACTTGGCCCTGTCAGATCTCGCCATTTCGGGCTCGCAGACCTGACGTCACGCGTACCGAAATGCAGGTCTCCGATCGGGCGTGCATGCTTTGCTATATGTGTCATGTCTATCGATCGATCGATCCGTAGCTCGGCATGGCGGCCAATGTTGCAGAGCGGTCTGGGATGGCTTCGCGCGAGTTCTACGCTCGCGCCGGCCGCGATAGCAGCGCACGCCAGTGCTTCCGAGGTATTAACTCATCAGCGGCGCATGGAAGCACAGGCGCACTATGCAGACTAACCGCAACCCCGCCGGGCTAGGGGCCCTCACCCACGGACAGGAGAAGAGCTTCTCCAGATCGGCGAGCCTGCAGACAAACATTCTGCCGTGGCTTAGATGCAAGGTCTAGGTGTATTAAATCGAGCGATTGCCAAATCGCCAGATCAGCGAACGCGATGCTCGTCCATCGCGAGCTGATTTGAGAACTTATGTGGAGCAAAGCCTCTCTTTCTTGGCTGCGATGCCGGTGAACCGCTAACCTTACCGCACGGACTGAGGCTCCTGCAGTCACCATCAAGTCGGCTTATGCCGGCGCCGGCCTATATGTCCCCACAAACTTCCGCATCCGATAACTATGCTCTAGGCCTCAATTTTTCGTTCTTTAATAGTTTGAAAAGCTAACGAGTGATCAGGAGTCAGTCGGCGATCAAGTGAGCTCGCGCGCCTATTCAGCTTTGAGCAGTTTTAGTTTAGAGTGCAGCTACTGCTTCGAGCCGTTCATCACGTGATTTCTCTCTCGGGCTGGAGCAGCAAGTTTACAAAACTCGTAAAGGCAGAAAGAGGGGCAAAAGGCAGCAGTAACGGTCAGAACCACATTTTAGGGCCTCAAGTTTTAGTTCGGCGCAATGGAAGTCGACCACGTCAAGAGCGAGCGCGCGATCATTGCGCGCTTCCAGCCGCAGCACACGCTTCCCCAGGTGTCCTGCTTCGCATGCGGGCGGCAGATGCAATCGAACTCTTTAGGCAAATGCTCGGACTGCATTTCCACGAGCATCGACATCACAGCGGACGCCCAGAAAGAGGGATCCCTCGTGTTCTGCAAAGACTGCGGCCGTGTGCAGGTGCCGCCCAATCAATGGGTCGTGGCTGAGCGTGAGAGCGCGGGGCTGCTCGCGCTGCTCGTCAAGCGGCTGGACCTGGGCTCGAGCGGCGCGCGCCTCATAGACGCCGAGTTTTTGTGGACGGAGCCGCACTCGCGGCGAACGAAGTTGCGGATCACTCTCCAGAAAGACGAGAGCGGCGTCATCATCGAGCAGAAGTTCGACGTCGAGTACATAGAAAGCACGATGCAGTGCCCGCAGTGCGCCAAGGCGTACACGCACAACAAGTGGGTGGCCAACGTCCAGATCAGGCAGCACGCCTCGCACAAGAAAACAATTCTGTGGCTCGAGCAGGTGATCCTAAAGAGCGGGCTCAACCGGAGCATCTCCTCCATCGAAGAGAACCGCGAGGGCATGGATCTGCACTACACGTTCCAGAACGACGCCGAGAAGATGGTCAAGTTTTTGCAGCACAATGCCCCCATCAAGCTCAACAAGAGCTCGCAGCTCGTCAGCACCAACACGCACACGGGCAAGTCGAGCTACAAGTTCACACACTCGATTGAACTGGCGCCCGTGTGCCGCGAGGATCTCGTCGTTCTGCCAAAACGCGTCTCGCAGAGCAAGGGCGGCATTCCGCGGCTGCTCCTGTGCTACAAGATCAACAACAGCATCCACTTCGTGGAGCCCAACAGCGCGCAGACCACATTTTTGAACTCGGGCGAGTACTGGAAATTGCCCTTCCAGCCCATCGCGACCGGTCGCGACAACGAGCTTTCCGAGTTCATCGTGCTCGACATCGAGCCCACCGGCGAGGTGAACGGCAAGTTCGTTCTCTCGGACGTCACCCTGGCCAAGGCTAGCGACATGTCCGAGGAGATCCTGGTCAGAACTCATTTGGGCGCCATCCTGCACGAGGGCGACTCCGCGCTCGGCTTCGATTTGCGCACCGCGCAGTTCAACAACGATGACTGGGACCAGCTCAAGCCCGAGGAGATCCCGGAGGTGATACTGGTGAAGAAGATCTACCCAGAGAAGCAGAAGAAGAGCAAGCAGAAGAGGCGGCCCATCCAGCGCATGATCGCCGAGTACAACGACGGCTCCGTCGACCCAGCGATGAACTCAGACTACGAAGAGTTCCTGGACGATCTGGAGGATATGTCAGACATCGATGTCGACGCCGCCGAAGTGTACTAAATAGAGCTCGCCGCGAGAGCTTTTGAAGCAACGAGCGCTCGAGCCGCTGTGTTGCCTGCTGTATGGTCTGTCTCGCAGAAGTTTCGCCGGTTTTTTTTTCCTTCTATCTAATTTATTATCCTTGCATCGGAGATCGATTTGATCCGCATCTTGTTCACACTTTTGTATACTAGCGAAGCGGTGAAGATGCAAATCTACCGCTTTCATTATAGTTGTTAAATAGGAAAGTATATGCAACCCGGAAGACCCAGGGAGAAGACTCAGAGCTTGATTTGCGCAGACGTGGCCGGCGCCTTGCTTCTGACTTCCTTGCCTCGCATGTCGCGCTTGTTGCCGCGCTTGTCCACGAGGGTGACATTGCCCTTCTGCAGAGCCGAGAACATCGCCTCCTTCGAGCCACGCTTCCCGTGCTGCTCCTTGCCTGCCGCGGCGGCGGGCGCCCTGCTCTTGGCCTTCTCTCGTCTCTTCTTGCGTTTGAGCGAGGTGGACATCTCCGGGTTCGCCATCGGGGCCGCAGACTCTCCCTTGTAGACCTCCTGCGGCGCCAGCTGGTCGGCCGGAGCCATGGTGCCGGGCTGGGCCTCCTCCATGGATATTGACGGCGTGTCGGACACGATGGAGAGCGACGGCACCGGGGCCTTGGGCGTGTACTGCCACGAACAGAGCGCGTCCAGCCGCCGGCTGATCGACGTGAACAGGTCCACGACCTCGCGGTGGGCGGCGTCGAGCCCAGCAGAGTCCTGCTTTGCGTAGTACTCGGGGTTCTCCTTGCGCAGGTGGTCTTCTTCGTACAGCTCGGCCAGCGATTTCTGGGACTTCGCGTCAGAAAGCTCCGCAAGCTCCTTCTTCGTCGGGCCTGTGTTCTGTTCGAGTCGCCGGGGAATATCGTCAAACTGCTGCTTGCGGATGCGCTCCTTGATGAGGTCCTCCAGCGAGGTCGTGGACTCGAGCGTGATGACCGGCGCCGGCTTGGCGTTCCGCTCGAACTGGATCTCCTGGAGCGAGTCCTCGGGCCGGTCTTTGGCCCGCGCCTCGCCCTTCATGCCCCACTCCTTCACGCCGACATTCTCGTTCTCCAGCTCGGCGATCTGCTGGGACAGCTCGAGCTGCTGCCGCTCGAACTTGGAGAGGCGGCGCGAGGATCCAGCCTCTGCGTCGTCGCCGTCTTCGTCGGCTTCCTCGTCATCGTCGAAGAGATCGCGACGTGTCGTCACCATTGCATCGTCGAGCTCGGCGTCGAGCCCCGCGTCGAGCCCCGCGTCGAGCCCGGTCTCGGCGTTCGCGGCGTCGCTCTCGCCTGCCTCGTCCTCAGCAGCGAACGTCACCCGCTTTTTCGTCTCTGCGGCCGGCGCGTTCTTCTTCTTTTTCGTCGCAGGACCAAAGAAGTCCTCGTAGTGCATGTCTGCGTCGTCGGATGCGTCGCTGAGCTCGGCGAAGTAGTCGATATCCTCGTTGTTGTCGTCCGCATCGTCATTCTCAAGCTGCAGGACGTGCTGCTGGAACTCCGCGAGGTCGAAGTCGTCTCTTGGCTCCGTCTCCGCACCGCTGCTTTCCTCATCATCCTCGGCGTCCGCCGCGCCTTGAGCGCCCTCTGTGTCATTAGCGGCAGCATCTTCCAGCTCCGACTCCTCGTAATCATCCTGGAGGCTGCCAAGATTTTCTACATCCAGATCGCTCTCCTCCTCAGCGGCGCTATCGTCTTCGTCTAGCATGTCGCCCTCGGCGCCGTCCGAGTCTTCCGCGCCAGAAATGTCCTCGTCTAGCGCCGAGTCGTCCGACCCCGACCCCTCGTCAACGTCGCCAGACTGTGAATTGCTGCGCGAGGACGCGCCCAATGTACCAAAAACGTCGTTCAGCTTCATGGTGACGCCCTCCAGAACCATCTGCGCCTGGACCCACACCTGATCCGCCTTCAGGCCGTCAACATGCAGCTCATCGAGCGCCGAGTACTGCGCGGCCACCTTGTCCAGCGCGCCCTTGAGGCCCTGCAGCGCCTCGGCCTGAATTGCTTCATTCGGCAGAAGCACGTCCTCGGGCCGTTCCTTCAGAATGCCCAGCAACGACATGCAACTGCGGCAGTGCTCGTTTCGCGGGTGTCTGAATTTGTGCTTACAACTTATTTTTTTTTTCGCCCACATACATACTGTACCTTTGCCCTCTGTCTCCCGTGTGGCCCTAATCCTCTGCACGGCGAAATGAAGGCTATCTGCAGCGGCCCGGCTGCGCAGACGAGAGCATTGCAACTACGACGGCACTTGTATCCTTGCCGCGCGTCATGTACTCGACGCGACACAGCTCGGCAAGAGGCCAAAAAAAAAAGGTTAAGATCTATACACGAATTAAATTAGGGTAATGCTGGAGGCCGGGAGAGCTCGCCGTGGGTTCACGACGATTTCCCACTGCCGCTGCGCGGCGCGTCCTGGTAGGCCTGCACATCCTCGAGCGAGACCTTCCGGCGCTTATCGCCGTCGTAGTGGTACTTGACGAACCGGTAGCCCTGCCCGAGCTGCGCGCACTCGTTCGTGAAGTGGCAAAGGAACAGCAGCGGGTTCCATGGCTTGACCTGCGTCGCGTAGCGCATGAAGACGAGCGAGTAGACAATGAGGCTGCCCGTCATTGGGCCGCTGATCACATCGGGGTCCTTTTTGAGGTCGGCGATAGCCGCGATGGGAATGCCGAAGTTGGACACGGGGCCCCAGAAATGGGTGGAGCACACGTACCTGATGAACCGCTTGCTGAACAGGAAGTCGGCGGCCTTACGAAACGAGGACATGCTGGAGCCACGCGCGGAGTGATGCAGAGCGGAAACGGCCGGAGGTCAAGTTTGCGGGTGTGTGGTGTGTCTACCCATACGCCCTGGCAGGCCTCGCAGCCGCCTCCACTGCCCCCACCACGACCGCTACCACCGCGCGCGCGTTCGCTATGCCTCCTCTCCCCTCTTTTCTCCGCCCCTATCTCCTCCTCGGGCTGCCCGTATGTGGTGGCGCCATATAGTTGAGCTGTCGTTGGGAGTTTGGGGGACGTGTGCGCTGTCGGCCTCGCCTTACGTGAGGATGGCGGGTCCCCTTAGTACTTCGTGTGTGTCCTCCACGGCCTCAGCTCGCCTCGCCTCGCCGTGGCGCTGGGTTAGTGCGAGGGCCGCAGGGTGCGGCGTCTGCATTATAAGGGCGCGCGCGCAGCGCGAGAGCGGTCTCCATGAAAGGTGTTTGACTAAGCAATCCTCTCGCTCGGAGACCCGCGAGCGCGGTGATGAGGCGGTGCTATTAATAGCAACGCAACGGTCGCGGGTAAATAAGTTCGTCCCGATGCGCCTCCCGGACCCCTCCATGCATGATTCTCGGTGTAATAGGGCAAGGCGCGCGCTCGCACGGACGGAAGCGGTGCTAACGGTGCGGCAGTTTTGAGCGCATGCGCGCGACGCGGCGTTGCTAAATAGCCGGGATTGTCGAGCACCAGTCGTACCGAGCGGTGACTCCAACGCGAGTTTCTGCGCCCGGACGGCTAGCGTGCCGGTCGCCGCCGCTGCCCCGCGCTGACTGAGGTGGCGACAACGTCAGTCAGCCGACATGAGACACGCTCACAGCCTCTCATGCCTGTGCCACGCTGTGCCACGCGAGCGGGCCTGCCCCGCAGCCCCGACATTATCGACTGTGGATGTGTATGAACTAGGAGTAAGGTGAGAATAGCCAGGCCGGCGCGCGCACTGCCGAGTTTTCATTCCCGCCTTTGTGTACTTATATAGCGTTTAAACCCCCCAAAACTAAGCGTGTTGCACGCTCTCAAATTTGCGGATGCCTCTTGCCTATCACAGCGACTGCACGCGCTCGTTTGCAAGGCCCGCGAGACGCCCACGGCTAGTTCATCTTTTCGGCCCGGTCCCGCCATTACAGCCCCCTCCCCCCCTTGCCACTCTCGGTGCGTTAAATTGGAAAAGCTGATCAACGAGCCCTAGCCGCCTATCCAGAAAAAGCATTCCAGCTCGCCGAGGGTGCCCCTGCCTCAGGCCTTTAAGACGAGTGAGAGCACCGAGGCGGTCGCAACCCTAAACGGCCGCAAAACTCTGGCTGAGCAGGGTGAAATTACCTTCTCCAAATTACACCAGGAAAGGGGCGACTCGGCCGACACCTCAGTAGACTTTCGTTACAGGCGCGCGAGGCCGGTATGATTAAGTACTTGCACCATTGGACGCTCCCGCTGCTGTCCGGCATCATCTGGTGGGGCATGCTGATAGCCCTTCTGGCGTGCTGGGCGGCCCAAGGACATCCCGTGTACGAATGGATGAACACGCCGCACATGAAGATTTTGTACATCTCCGACATCGCCGCGACTAATCTGCAGCCGATCTTCATATCCTGCTCCGCCGCGCAGGGCCTACTGTTCGTGCTTGCGCTCGGGTCGGAGATCTACCTCCGCGACATAGGCCGGCTGCGCGCCGGCGCGCTCAACCGCAAGCGCGCGCGCGACGCATTGATTGCCGCGCTGAGCTTCGCCATCGTCGGCCAGCTCGGAATCCTGTTTGTGTCGATCTTCAACATTCGCCACTTCGACGACGCCCACGACGGCCTGCTCGTCATCTTCATCGTGTTCGTCGGCATCTCGTCGCTGAGCAGCATCGCGCAGATGATCATCCTGGGCAAAGACTATCCGCGCAAGCGGCACGTCATGGTGTCGCTGTACTGCCGCACGATCTGGTTCATCATCGAGCTCGCGCTCGCGATCGCGTTTGTGTCGTGCCACAAGAAGCACGTCAACGCCGCGTCCGTGTGCGAGTGGACGCTGTCGTTCATCTACCCGTTCTACCAGCTCATCATGGTGTGGGACCTGTGGCCGGCGCACGACAAGTCGAAGGGCCACTACTCGTTCAATGGCGAGTACCCGCTGGGCCCCGACACGGATGGCATCTACCAGTACTCAGCCATGCTCGAGGACGACGCTAATGAAGAAAAGGTCTTTTTCCCTGCCGAGGAACGGCTCTGACATCACTAGCACCCCGCATCCAGCCGCCAGCCCCCTCCGCTAGCGCCCCGCCGCCAGCGCCATGAGCTCCCTCGGCCACGAAGTCCCACGATTCACGAACGCCAAAGGACGCGCGCCGCATGTGCGCCCGCGCTCGCGTCGCCGACGTGAAGTGCGGCGCGTCCATGAACAAGTCCTCAACTAGCTGTGACCTTCGTCACAGTCAACCCACGCCTAGCATCGGGTTCTGCACGAATACCCATTCTCTGTCGCCCAGTGTGCGCAGCCTTCACTGGCGCCAACAACTCGAGCAGCAAAAATGGGGTTGAAGAGCAGGCGAGCGTCTGAGTGAGGCACGCCCGCACGCACGGTTGCATAATGCGAGTCGACCCCTCTGGCGCGCAAGTCTCTGCGAGAATACCGTAGGCAGGTCTAAGTGCGTCGCGCGCCGCGCGGCCCGCCTCGCGTACCGCTTCACGCGCCCTCGGTGCCCTCTCTCGCCAACGGCCTCACCAGGCACGCGCAGTCCGCCGACGCATACATCTCACCACGCGTGGCCCGAACCACCTCAGCTACGCTGCGTCTGCGCCAACCAGCGCCCGGCTGAGGTCACTCAGGCGGTGAAAGGAGCCTATCGCGTTTCGCGCGCAGGTCGCGTTCCTCCTCGCACCGCCCGCCCCGACGTGAGAATGGGCGCGCCTCGCGCGACCAAACGCCTGCAATAGCGTGCAAGCTTGCAAGGCTCCCGCTTTCCTCTAGCCAGTTTTTCCTATAAATTTATTTATTAGCTCCGATAAATTAACTCTAATCCATCCTGCCCCCCCCCAACGCACGTTTTCCAGCGATAGGGCGTGGCCGCACCACAAGCGTGCCATTCAGGGTAAGGGCTTTCGCTCGTTCTCGGGAGGTCTGCTGCAGCATCAGGCAAGGGCGAGATGTGGTGGTGTGGGTGTGCGAGTATTTTTTGTCAAGATCGCGGCGTGGGGGTCTCAGTGCAGCGAGATCACAGCTTGAGCAATTGCCGGGCTTTGCACAGCGCATCTTCCTCGAGGTTCACGGTGCGGCCAATCGCATGGATGCTGGCGAGGGCCCTGCCGCGAAAAAGGCGCGGCTCGACGGCAGTCTTGACAAGGTCGATCGAACGGTGCTGCTAGCCGCGCAAGACCACGAGAAATGGATTGCCGACCGGCGGCGCAAATGGCCCTCGGCGCAGCGCGTGGCTGAGAAGCTGGCGACAGAGGCCGCGCGGCCAGCCGATGAGACAGCGAACAGGCCGCCGTCGGCTTCGCCGGCGGGTGCGCCAGTGGGTGCACCGGGTGGATCTCATAGCGCAGGCGGCCGCGGCGGCCGCGCGGGAGGCGGCCCTGTATTGTGCCGATACTTTCTGCGGGGCAAATGTAATCTTGGCGCGCGGTGCCGGTACAGCCACGAGCGGCCGACGAGGCCGCCTAGGCCTGCGCATGAGCGCGTCTATAAACGCTTTGAGGCGCCGACCAAAGCCTCGCTCTTTGTGCGTCTTCTGCAGAGCGACCACGATGTTGAGGATGCGCGCCTTCTCTCGTTCATTGAGTACATGGACCGGCACAACTACTTGAGCGTACAGCCTGCGCCTGAGTCGCAATAGCCGTCCCAGGAAAACGAAGCGAACCTGGCAAGGCAGTGCTCAACGCATAACAGCGGTGCGTGCCAATTCGTGCTTCAACGCCAGCGTGGCGAATATGTGATGGAAGCTGGACTTGCATTACTATGCCATGGCAGTCCCAATGGTCAATTCATTCGACTCTGATACTCTGATATTTGGATTCTACTTAGATGGCTTTTATGTGTGTTTATATGTTTTGAGTTTTTTTACTTTTTTTTTCTGTTGTCCTTATTCTTAGGTGTTTCGGCCCCCATCGGGCCCTTAGATCGCCTCAAGATCTGCTTGTAGATACTCAGATGTTCGTTTCCTCTCACTCTTCTTCACGCACTCTCCATCCTTGCCGCGTCAAACCACTAGGCAAAAAACGTCTCGGCCCGACAGACCATTGACTTCACTTTGCGGCGCTGCTCAGTCTTCTTCTTCTGGAGAAGATCACGCGTCTCATTCAGCAGCTCACGGCCCAGCTGAGCGTGCCGGAAGAGGACTTGCGCCTCAGAGAGACGCGAATTCGCCTCGGCTGTCAAAGCGTCAGAGCCTATCTCCGCGTCCTTCATGAAGGCCAGGTAGGCCTCCAGCGTCTCTACAGCCCTGCGCACGCCTTTCGCACGCCCCTGCAGTGCCGCAAGCACCTCGCAGACTTCATGAAGGTACCGCCGCATGCGTGCGAGTGTCGGCCGATCAAGCTCGGGTCGATCAATTTCACACCCAGACTCGCGAGTCTCCAGATACGTGCTGCAGCTAGTGGCTAGCTGTAGCATCTGTTCTCGCAGAGTTGTGTGAATTTGATTAACCTGCCTGTCTTCGGCCGAAATCGCAGCCGCGTTGGTATCTATAAGAGCCCGAAAGGTGCCATTGGACGTGGGGGGCGGTGCATTTGGCTGCACAGAACTGGTTTGGTCTTCGAGGTTGGACGCCTGCAGGCCCTGAGGTGTGGGGCCTGGCTCGTTTTGGAGATCGTGGACAAAGCTGGCTTGTAGCTCTTCGAGATCTGCATAATTTGGTTCCATCGAGGCAGCGGATGCGCTAGCACCGTGGCTAGTCAACATATTAAAGGGCACTGCCAGCGGCCTGGCATTGCTGAGAGTAATGTGAGGGAGTCGAGGGTTGTAGAGATTGAGAGCAGCCTGGTTCAGCGGGAGCGTCATCTCAGACAGATGGTCGAGGCCACCCAGTGTGCGTAGACCAGGGTACATAGCCACCAGATCAATGATCGATGGCACCCAGGCAGTCGCTACGTGAATGTTCCGGAAAAATACTGGATATGAGCTGATCGAAGGCAAGCTGTCACCCGAAAGGCCGCTATTCTGTCGAGCGGGAATAATTGAAAGTCTGCCGATGCTTGTGGGCTCGAAATTGGGTCTGCTCTCTGTAGGTGTCCTAGTGCGAAACGCCCCTGTGACGCCACAAGGCGGCTTCGCCGTAGCTGCACGGTGGAAAAAGAACCGGAACCGAGAGTCTTTGGCTTTATGGTATTGGACCAAGACGAAAGCAACCAACAATGCCGTCCCACCAACCATCGATGGAGCCTTAAGAGCCAGCAAGAAGGGGAGCCTACATTGCATCCACCAACTGAGGCCATCTTCGGGACGCACGGCAAGATGTTCGCGGTCGAACACACGATAGTCATCCGCGGTGGCGCAGTTAGCGACTGAGTCCACTTGAGCTTGGATGTATGAGACTGCAAGGGGAACGCCCGTCGTCGAGGCTGCGTGACACAGAGCTTCAGGTCCCACACGCGACTGAATACCAATTGGGAGGGCAGTGGCGATGTGGGAGGGAACAAAGTCGTAGCGGCCGTCGAGAGGCGACCTTGCTGCAGAAGCATCGGTAGGCTGGGTGAACTCAGACCTAACTATAGCTTTCCTTATAGCGGAGACTGTCTTTGGACGTAGTCCAATCTGTGAACGCGTGCGTACCCGACTCGTCGTCAGGCCTTTCCATTTGCGCAGACTACGGTCAAGCATACTTTTCAACGAGTTCTTTATGCGTGCCACAGTGTTCTGCAAGCAGCGGAAGACTGACTGGATGAGGGTGTGAGGAGAGTCGCCGTAGATGGAGGGTGCCAAGGGCTCGTAGATACTGAGCGAGACAAGGTCGGGAGGTGCGAGAGCTGAGAACGGGAGAGGTTCGTGGTAGAGGGCGGGCAGGTTGTAGTCGGGATTCGTCTGCAAGTGAGACGAGTGGGTCGCATGCATAACAATGAAGGGAACGATGGTGCAGAAAGCAACGAACAGGGAAGAGAAGGCGAAGCTTCTCCGCCGATAGATCCGTTTCTCGCTCATTACGTACCGCTCAGATTTTGCAAGCGAAGTAGCCATGATGGTGGTCTAGCAATCCTGCAAAATGAGGAGTATTTATGCTGAGAATAAGGTATTGGCTCGTGAAAGCTTCTTTCGGATAACCTTTTGAGCCTCGATATTCACAAGGTTCTAAGTTTGAAAGTTAGTAGCTTGTCGGAACTAATTAACCACTCATTAGCTCGGAGAGAGAAGTGTTCAGCTCAGCTATGCATTAGTTTTGATTCACATTGGCCCTCAGAGCCTCTGTAAGCTCCACCTAATGGCCTTTATGGTCTCAGCTTCGTAAAATTCTCACTTAGAAGCCGAAAGCTTGTCGAAAGTTTATCATCCACTATCAAGCTTTAGGTGCCACGTACCGGGCCTGGTCAAAGTGCATCAATGGCTTCAGCTCCTCCGGATTGCATAAGCCATCTTTGAGAATCTCAGGCTCTCGCCGGTTTGCTTCAGACGATCCTGTCCCAGTGGCGTGGGGGATGAACTCCACACATAGTCGGGTACGCTGTAGCGGGATTTCTTGTTCTCAGCCTAGTAGAGAGGCATGCTCAACGCATTACCGTGGCCAGTTCAATAAGCTTAGCTCTCTAACCTCTAGACCGCTGAGATGCCACTCTTGCTACTAGATGATTCTCAGCCTTCGATTAGACGTGGTACTTGTTACGGTGTCAAAGTGTCTAAATGCAACCTTGAAGATTAGGGTTATGCGGTCCTGTACTGCTTCGCTGGACAATACGTAGCTTATCGTGCGTGTAACCTAGCCCGTGATACTTGAGCGACTTTCAGCACCCGCTTCTTGGGAGTTTAATATCGAGATGGCGCTAGATACGAAAGTTCACCAGTCTAGCGAATCCAGAGGTCACAGCAGTCTGCAATTTTATTTCCTGCGCGCTCATGCCAAAGTGCTAGCATTGGATTTATTCCGCACATATATTTCTGGACCTAGTATATATACTAAAGCTTGTTTACCTGCCAGCTGGCCAATTTAGTTGGAGACTAGTGTATGCAGCGCCGACTCACTAACTTTGCTAAATGACGCGTCTTCAAGCCAGCTCTCTTACATACTTTAAGCTTGGTCAGAACCCCTGAACAATCGAGGCGTGGCCTCTCGCAACAACCAACTCTCCACCCTGTGGGCCCCCTCCAATGTGATTGAGTCCTGCTTGGCTACCAAGTACTTGCTAGCTTTCTAATTTTACATCATCAGCGCCAGTTTCGACTTTACGCCTGGTCTAATCAGTCTAATGAACACGCATGACACGTCGGTTCCTCAACGTCACGCAAAGTTTGATTTAAGCTGTTATGTGGCAACTGCAAGGTTTACCAACAGTCTATTGAAATGTAGCTATTGACACGTCGCCAGTTGGGGTTTAAGCTTAACACTGTACGTGTCACCAACCTTGAACTCGCAGATAGCCCCAACCCCATAGCATACTTAAGGACCTGTCCTGTCTCCGAAATCCAGCATCCTCCAGCATGAACACCAGTGTCATCAGCCTCTTCCCTATGGTATAGGTTGATGGCTTTGGTCATCATCTTGGGATATAAGGATCTCAGTGCTCAATTGTCTAGTCGTCGCAGTCCTACAGGGCTGTGGCAATGTACGCAAGGACAGAGGGTGGACGCAGGGAACTATTCCTGGCGGGCCACCGGGGAGTGGCGCCATCTGAACCGAAGACTCAATGCTGTTGCTCGCTGCAGCAAAAGGGTTTCTGCGCTCAGAACTCATGGTCGTCACTGCTCTCTGGCTTTCAACCAGAGAGCGAGTGGGAAATGCACCTTCCAACACGCAGGGAAGCCCACGACCCTACTGCGACGCTAGCGCATGGCTTTTGGAGGGCCACGCGACAAGCAAGATGGTGGCCAGCAATTGCCTGCGGCTGCCATGGGAGTGACGCCATCTGAGTTCCTGGCGCGGGCTCACTGCAGGAGGCTGCAGTAGAGGTACCACATTGACTCAGTGTTTACGGCAGTCACTGCTAAGAGCCGTCGGGCTCTTGGCTTGTGGGACGGATCTTTCGAATCGCAGGAAAGCCCACAACCCGACTGCGAGCGCTCACCTCTGGAGGGTGTAGCGCCAAGGCTTATGTAGAATGGGAGCGACACCGCAAGCTGCAGGGTAACTGTGAGAGTGGCTCAGTTGCGGCGGTCGCTGTTCTCCGGTTTCAGAACTGGAGGCGAGTGGGGGTGCAACTTCCGACACGCAGGGAATCCCACGACCCGACTGTGGATGTTCGTGCAAAGCTTTTGGAGGGCGATGTACACTGATATACTTTATATGGTTGCCGCAGGCAATTGCGGATAACCATGGGAGCGACGCCATCTGAGTTCCTGGCGCGGGCTCACTGTAGCACGGAACAGTAGAGGTACCACATTGACTCAGTATTCACGGCAGTCGCTGCGTTCCCGCAATGCGGGAAGCAAGTGGGAGCGAGCCTTCTTAGACGCAGGGAAGCCCACGACCCAACTGCGAGCGCTGGCTTTTGGAAGGCTTGGCGCGAATGGCTTATGTAGATGCGGGAGCGGCGCCATCTGGGTTCCTGGACGGGGCTCACTGCAGCATGCTGCAGTAGAGGTACCACATTGACCCAGTAGTCACGGCAGTCGCTGCGTACGAGTCCTCGGGCTCGAAGCAAGTGGGAGCACCTTTTGAACCGCAGGGAAGCCCACGACCCAACTGTGGGCCCTCAGCACGATGCGCTGCGGGCAGGGGGGCCTCGGTCCGAGCCAGTCCGGCTGCGCTCTACGCAATACAGAGCGCCCCACGAAGAGTCTTGCCGAGGGTTCGGCACTTACTTCGTTAATTTACGTGCCCAGGGAGGTTGTTCATCCCGCGCAGGTTCACGCTTGCGCGGGGTTTTCCTTCCATTTTTTTTCTTTTTTTTTATTTTTTTTGTTTTTTTTTATAGTATGTTGTAGAAGTAGTCAAGTTCGTTTTGTTACAAAGGAGGCGCGGCGAGCCGGATAAACAACAAATCAGTCGCACCTCCAGTTAATCCAGGAAGCGCGCTCGCACTAGCTCGGAACGACTTGTTGTCAGGCAGCGTCTCAGCGCAGCTATCGCCAAAAGTAAGGGCAGGCTATAGGCGTATGCTAGTCGTATTACTTATTATGTATTGCCAGGTTTCCGGTCGTCCGGCGAGACTGAGGCCATCCCGCGTGATTCAATATTAGAAGCGTCCGAGGAATTCCCACCTCCCAGACACAGTCTGTCTGTGGCACAAAGGAAATTAGCTGCGTTCGCGGCGGCGGACGGAGGAGAGGCGGGACGAGGGCGGCCTCAGCCGCTCGAGGCGGCAGTATTAGATATGCAGCGCGCTCACTCCTTGCGCACAGGGTCGAAGTACGGGTGCTCCATGGCTTCGCGGGCGGTGGGGCGCGCCTGGTGGTCGTAGCGCAGGAGTTTGTCGATGAGGTCGATGACCTCGGGCTGCGCGAACTGGCGGTTCTCCGCCTTGATGAAGGAGGCCCAGGGCTTGCGCGGGAAGGAGCCGATGAGGTCGTCGAACTCGCAGCCGAGCTTGAGGTCGTACTTCTCGAGGTAGTCGAAGAGGCCGTCGGTGCCGAGCACCTTGGCGATCTTGACGAGCTGGTCGGAGTTGGACGAGCCGTGGAAGAACGGGTCCTTCTTGAAGATGAGCGCGGCGAGCACGGTGCCGTACGACCAGAGGTCGAGGGAGTAGTCGTAGAAGCGCATGTCGACGAGCAGCTCGGGGCCCTTGAAGCTGCGCGAGGCGACGCGCACGTTGTACTCCATGCCCGGGTGGTAGAACTCGGCGAGGCCCCAGTCTATGAGCCGCAGCTGTCTTTTGTCGTGGTCGATCATTACGTTGTGGGGCTTGACGTCGCGGTGCATGATGCCCTTGGAGTGGCAGTAGTCGAGCGCCTTCAGCAGCTCGTACATGTAGAAGCGCTGGTCGTAGTCCGTGAACTTCGGGTAGAGGATGCGGAAGTCCGTGTTGTTGACGTACTCGAACACGAGGCTCGGCGTCTTCGACAGCGGGTCGCGCACGACGTCCAGCAGCGCGACGATGTTGACGCCCCCCGACAGGTTTTGCAGGATCTTCAGCTCGCGCTTTATCTTCTTCTTCTTCACGGGTTTCAGAACCTTGATGACGCACCGCGCGTTGTTCTTGATGTTTATGGCCTCGAACGCCTCGCAGTACTTGCCGCGGCCTATCTTTCGCACCGCCTCGTAGTCCGACTGGTTCCCCCACAGGATAGTCACATTGTCGTAGTCCCAGTAGCTGCTGGGCATCTTGCGGTTGTAGTCCGCATAAACCCGCGCGATGCTTTCCTTCATCGGCGGCGGGGACTCGGCGAAGCTGTGGAAGGGGTGGGAGTGTTTTTGCGACGAGCACGTCGATAGTAGGTGTGCGATAGGGGGCCAAACTCGAGCGCTAGCGCGGCTTAGTCACAGGGCCGGAGGAAGCGTGGCTCTGCTGCACCCCAGGTTAGGCACACGCCACGGCTCGCGCTGCCGCCGCCTTCCACGCCCACACCCACAGCCACAGCCATAGCCACAGCCATAGCCATAGCCATAGCCATAGCTCTAGCCATACACCCATAACCACACCCCCAGCCAGAGCCATAGTTGCAGCCATAACCCGGGGCTCGGGCGGCTATTGATAGCAGAATGCCGCGGTGGCGCAGGACTTGAGCACGCCGCGGCCTCGTCGCCGAAATTCCGGTATCAACCACGGCAGAACGACTCCGCGAGCTGCGCGTTTGGGGCCGCCTTTGGTGGCGAGGCCCAGCCTCTACGAACGCGCCTGGCGTCTGCACGGGCCTGCTCCCGTCCGGATCTCGGGGTGTCCCGTGATGTTGCCTTCCGCGCGCATGGCTGCACGCACTCTGGCGCGTCGGTTTACGCGCGCGCGCGCGTCGATCTAGAGCCGTTGAAGAGCGTCGCTGCAGCGTCGTCGCGGAGGCGCCGCCAGGCGCCACGAAGGCGCTCGCTACGTCCTCAACGCACGCCTCAATGAATTCCAAAAGCATGCAGTCCGTTCCTGGACGTCTCTATATAATTTAACACTAGCAGACATAGGCCGGCGCTAACTCGAGCCAGTCCAAACACACCCCGGCGAAGCGCAGCTTCAAGGTGCCACCGGGGCCTATGGCGTCTCCGGGCGAGCCTAAACAAGCTCGCTAGCACCAGCAGGTGGCATCGACTTAGCCACCCTCCGCACTGGCGCCGCGGCCGCCGCGCCGATGAGCGCAGTGCCAACACTCCCCGCGCACGCCGCCTGCGCGCGGATCGCGAGTTCGCGCCCCTGTGGCAGCTCAGCGACACGGCGCGCGCGACGCAGGGTTTTAGTCATTCCCGCATGTCCCGCGTCTGGCACGGCAGTGTCGCCGGCGTGGTCTGGCCGAACAAGGACCCGCCGGTCGCGGGCCTGGCCGTCGAGGTGTGGTGGCCGGGCGCGGCGGGCGCGGCGCGCCTCGCGCCGCGGCTCGACGACGTAGGCCTCGCGTTCGACGCGTTCGTCGCGCTGCGCGACGTGCCCGCGTGGGCCATCGCCGGCCCGGAGATGCTCGTGCTCACGCGCGACGGCGAGACGCTGCGCTACTTCGCGGAGTTCGCGGCGCTGCGCGGCGTAGCGCTGCGGCTCGCCGTCGTGGCGCCGGACCGGGCCGCGGACGCCGCTGCGGGCCCGGCGTTCACGCACCTCCTGCTTTTCCGCGTCGAGGACGACGCCGCAACGCGCATTGCTGCGCGGCCGGTCAATGCGCGCCCTCGTCTGCCCAGCAGTGGCTCGCTCGCGAGGCCGCTGCCCGCGCCGGCGGCTGCCAATGCGGCTACCAATGCGGCTACCAATGTAACTGCCAACGCGACCACCAGTGCGAACGCCAGTGCAAGCGCCAGTGCGAACGCCAGTGCAAGCGCCAGTGCGAACGCCAGTGCAAGCGCCAGTGCGAACGCCAGTGCAAGCGCAAGTGCGAACACCAGTGCGAGGCCAATTGCGGCTGCCAGTGCGGCTGCCAGTGTGGCTGCCAGTGCGGCTGCCAGCGCAGCTCCGGCTGCCACGTCGGCGCAGCTGCCGCCGGAAAACGTAAAGAAGACCGTGCAGCAGACGGTGATGGGCGCGCTGCGGCTGCGCGGCGTGCGCTCGAGCAACCCCAGCTTCAAGAAACACTATTTTGCCGTCGTCAGCCTGGTCGAGCTGGCGCTGCAGAAGACCCCTGCATCCCTTGTCAGCGTGGACTGGATCCACGACAAGGTCGAGGCGATACTCAGCATTGTCGACTAGCCAGGAAGCGCGCGCGCAGCCGATGCAAATGTTTGGCCGCAACTGTTAGGCCGCAATTGTTGGGCCGCGATTGTTGGGCCACAGTCCGCCATTGTTGGGCCGGGCATTGACGCGCGTCCTCGTTCGTCACAATTAGCTTAATTCAGCGAGGTTCTGCCTGCCCATTATCTTTCGAGCGAATCGAAGTCGTACGCTTCGCAATGCGTGGTGGTGCCTCTATTAGGGCCTCACTGCAACCCCCACAATGCGTACCTGCAGACGGACCTGCTCCCTCGAATTAGCCCACCGCCAGCGCGCAAGCCGGCGTGCTTCGAACTGCCTCGGCGCTAGAGACGAGGCTGCCGCAGCCGCTCGGCATTGCGCACGAATGTTTCAATTAGCCGGCAGCTGCAGAGCGGCCGCCGAGCATGCTCCATTATCGCCTATTATGGAATATTAGTAATATACATGAGAAAGCTCATAATGAAAGGTTGGCCTCTCCCCACCACCTCTGAGTACACACACACTTCTTTACCACCCCTGTCATACGCCGGCACATCCCCGCACGCTGAAGATGTCTGAGTTTTCTCCCGCTAATAAGCCGTCGGCCGAGGAGGCAGAGAAGCTGCGCTACTCCCTGGAAGAGATCGCGAAGCACAACACGGTCGAGTCGCCGTGGCTCGCCATCAATGGCAAGATCTACGACGTGTCGCAGTTCATCGACCACCACCCCGGCGGCGAGGAGGTCATGATCGAGCACGCGGGCACCGATGCCACCGTGGCGTTCGACGACGTGGGCCACTCGGACCAGGCCATCGAGCTGCTGGAAGAGATGCTCGTTGGCGTCGGCAACCCAGACGAACTCAAAATCATCCCCAAGAAGAAGTCCGCGATTCCGGACAACAGCAGTGACTCGAGCAACACGATCTACATTGTTATATGCATCATCGTCGCCTTGGCAGCCTACTACTACTTCAAGGCCCTCAAAGACTAATTCTAGCTGCTCTGCTCTATAACTAAATTATCCAATTACCTCGTACGGATTCGCATTGACCACATGGCGATTTTGCGAAGCTTTTTTTTCCTGAAGGTCGCGCCCGTAGTATAATCCGATTTAGACGCCGCGCCATTGGCAGAGTGCGTCGTAAAACCTAACGATAAGTGCCTGCCCAGCGCACCTGTCCCGCATATGACCCCGCCTCGCGTGCTGAGGGTTGGCCGAGGCTAGCTCAGCTCAGCGGGGGAGAGCGTGGGACGGGCGGATTTCAGGGACCCACGCGCGCGCTTGTGTAATCAGCCCGCTGGTGGTTCCTCTGGCGCACGGGACATGTGCACTCTGGCGTACCCTTGTTCACCCTGGCGGCCCTGACACTCTCCTCCTCGCACTGGAGGCTCGCACTGGAGGCTCGTGCACACCTGCGTGTTTCACCTATTTGTGGCAGTCAAATTTCAAAGAAAGACAATGGTCATGCTACGGAAAAAAAAAAGCGGATAATTCTGACTTCTATCTAGTGATGAGCTTACTCCAAAAGTGGTTCTCTGCGCAGCGCAGGCGCGTATACGAGCATATGCATTTGCATTGTTCTTACCTCGAGTTATTTCGCGTATGTATATTTAGGCCGACCTACTGGCAAGCACTAATGGTGCCCTCCTCCATCTACAATTCCCTCCCCCCACCCCTTGAGTCTCTTCTGTGGGGCACATGCGGTGTATGTAAGATCGGATTTAAGCCTGGTGAGACTATGCCCAATTGTGCTCAGTGACGTAGCGGCAGAACGCGCTCAATTCGATCTCACCGCTGCGCTGGCGTTGGATCTCCACGCAATGCAGCTCACTGACGCTCCCCTCCTCATCGACCGGCCGGCTTAGTAATAAATACCCTCTGCTGCGCAGCCCTAGAGCTGATGTCGCGGCGCCAACTGCGTTTCCTTACGATCGCTCCCCAAGCGCTACTGATCGCGCTTCGAGTGCTTTCACGGTTCAACAATGCTGCGCGGTAACTCGCTTGTAGTTTTAGAGCAAATTCTGCCCGCCTAGCTCTGATCGTGAGCACCCCGCGCACAGAGCTTGCCCATATCAGTCGCGCCTCGAATGACTCAGGAACGATGATCAGGTGCTTATCTGCGTGCGATCTCCATCAGGTAGGGCATCCGGGGAGGAAGGGTTGGTCCGATAGCGGCAACGAAAAAATGCGACTCTCTATCACTAGCGCTATTTTGCTGATGGAAGCATGTAAACTGCACGTTTCAGCTCAGAAGAACTTTCGCAAGCGTCCCGGATCGCTTTGCTATGGAGCTGAAGACACGGAAACATTTGCGCAAGGAACTGGATCGAACAAGGCCATGGCTGTCACATGCTTCGGCCGGCGGCGGACAAGGGTAGCGGTTAGCCTGTTTTTTGTCAACCAGTCGCTATGCATCAAAGAACCCGATTTTTCAGTTTCCTTACCCCGACTCAGCCGGGCTCCTCAGTTAGTCAGGATATTTAAACTGACTCACATCTCGCGGGGCCGGTTTTCCACCAACTCAGTTCATCACCTTTGTTTAGACCAGAAATACGCAGCACAGAATTTTTTCGTACGATGTCGGCCTAAGCAGATACCCCCTCCACTACACACGAGTTGTCACAATGATGAACAATACACAGAACTAATTGAAGAACCAGAACCCCAGTGTTTTTCTTCGGTCCACCAACGTCCCCCCCAAAATGAAACTCTCTAACTGATCTTTTCACAACACGGATTCCAAAACAAACAAACAAACAAGATATCCAAATGAACGCATCTGAGCTCAACGTTTACAACAGTATTCCTTCCCGCTTCTCCAAACACCAGGCGGTGTTTGGCAAGTATGCCGCCACCGAGGCTTTGCAGAACGGGTGGTCCGGCGAAGACGGGAAGGTGTTCGTACCTCACACCCCTCTGACGCCTAGCATCGCTGCGCAGCCCGGAACTTTGGACTACATCAAGGCCGAGATGATGACTCCCGACAGCCTGCAGACCGTGTCGCCCGATGAACTTCTATCGGCTGACAACTCGCCTTTGTTCGATGACATCGACATCGGCGAGATGCAGAACTGGGAGTCCCTCTTCCTCGATGACGACGAGGCTCGTGCTGCTTCGGTAAAGCCCCAGCAGCTGGACGTTCAAGCTACCCACCAAGAGCTTAGCCAAAGCCAGAGCCAAAGACAAAGCCAAAGCCCAGGCCAGCTGGGCGAGACTGCTGGCGAGCCGCTTGGTGTCGAATTCGATGACATCGAGTTCAGCATGCTGAATGCAGACCCACTGCCGCAACTCGCGGCGCAGCCTGACGCTAGTGTGGCACCCACGGTGGCGGCATCGCCTATGATGGCGAGCCCTCTTCTGGCGTCACCGGGCTACGCCGAAGTCACGGATCAGCTTCAGCGAAGCAAGGCGAAGTCGTCGCCCACGATGCAGTCAGGCAAGGTCACAAAGCCTGCCAAGCGTCTGGACGATTTGGGCATTACCATGTACAAGAGGAAGCCCCGTACTTTGCCGCTGAAGCCGGTTGAGGTCCCCGCCGATGGCGACGATCTTGCGGCGAAGCGCGCCAAGAACACGGAAGCTGCGAGGCGATCTCGTGCGCGGAAGCTTGAGCGTATGTCCCAGCTGGAGGATCGGGTGCGCGATCTCCTAGAAGAAAACGATCTTCTCAAGGCTGAGATCGCGCGTCTCCGAGGCTAGTAGACTGAACTCTGGTTCTTATCCCTTTATAGTCAACAACCCCTTTTTTTAGTAGCTACATTTACTACCTTTTTTTGTACCAATGTAGAACTGTTATACATTCTCAAAGCTTGTAGCTTATTTCCTATTCAGGGCAGAGTGTTTAGGGGGGACCTGCATGAGGCCAAAGTTTACGGAACTATACCCACATACACTACGGCGCACATCTACCCCGACGTAAACTTAATGTGTCTTCCCCTCGTGGGGTCAAGCACTATATAAGGAGCGGTGCGACTTTGCTCGATTGGCACTACTGCTCTAATCACTCTTCATTTATCGAGATGTCTCTTTCGCTCGTCGCCCTCGCTCTATCTGGTCTGACCGTCGCCAATGCCGTCATCGAGGCGCCCAATGCCGAAATCTACACCGAGCAGGTAGGCGATCACCAGTCTCAACAGGCTCAGCAGTCGGAGCAGTCGGAACATGACGCAACGTTCACCCAAACTCATCAAGAGCCGTACTTCTACCCCCAGGTCAACCAAGGCCAGGCGGGCCCGCAGGCACAGGCGCCTCCCCAGTATAATACTTATCCATCTCACCAAGGATTCGCGCCCAACGCCGGCTACCCACCGAGCCAGGGCTACCCCTCAGCCAACGGAAACGGCGTCTACCTTCCATTTTGGATGAGGCCTGACGAAGAGCACCAGCACACAGCGCCTCCCCTCCAGTACTTGGATCCGGAAGCCTACCAGTGGGCACTTGCCAATTATCCTCACTTCCAGCAGCAACAGCAGCAGCAGCAACAGCAGCCGAACCATGCTCAAGCGCAGCACCCGCCACAGTACTATGACCCTGCTGCTGTTCCCCAATTTGCTCAGCAGCAGCAGTTTCAGCAGTACCCGCCTTTGAATCCACTCCAGCCGCAAGCCCAGCCGCTCAGCAACCAGGCCGTGGGGCACCAGCAGCCTCTCCCCCCTCAGGTGCGCCAGGACGTGACCGAACAATCTGAAGAGCCGAAGGAGGACATTTGAGTTCCTAGTGTTTCAACATTGCGCGGTCTACGGCTCCTCCTCAGTCACTAGACTGTCTCCAGCATTGTGGACCGAGCTCCAACTTACGATGACTGGAGCCCATGACGGCCGATCGCCGCAGTAGATTTCTATAACAATTTTGATGATTATTATGTATGCTATTCACCATTGGAAGCCACTTGCCCCTTTCGTCAAACTAGTGCGGCAAGCAGCGCGGCAAGCCACAAAGCTCGCTGCGTCAAACACTCAAGCTCTTAGAGTCTGGCGTTTTTTTACGAGCTCAAATGATTGCTTTAAAAGCCCTCGGTGCCATCGAACCCAACAAATCCTGCGATCAGGAAATGCTTGTAGAACGGCTTTTTCGGAAGCTGATTCGCCCAGTTCCAGGCCGAGGTGAGGCGGCCGTCGATGCATGATCCTGCGTCATAAAAGTTGTCGGCGCCAGACCCGTCAAAAGCAAACTTGAAAAAGTCTGTCACGATAGTTTTCTGCAGCGCTTCAGTGGACCCATACTGTGCGTGCACCCATTCTTCACAGCCTCTGTCGTTCGCCAGAATCTGCGGTAACAGCCTGACTGTCGTATTAACCGGGTTCAGTATTCGCTGGACTTGAGAGTACTTGTCGAGGAAGAAGAGTGCGTTCGGAACGGCTCGGTCTCCCAGGTGGACCACTGACGATCCCACCCAAGACCCAGTGCTTCGCTGTGCCCGCGAAATGATAGTGTGCATAGCTCTACTGACCTTCGGGCTTACTTTCACCCTGTTTAGGCCCTGTCCAGTGTCCTCCAGGCGGTATCTGTGAGATTCCGCGAGGAGATCGTCGTCAGCCAGTTTCCAAAGAAGAAACATATCGCCCATGATTTCTGACCACAGAGTCAAGGATTGCAGAACGTACTGATACTGCTTTCTGTGGTTGTGCGATAGGCGCGCGCCCCCGCGTCCACTCGATATAGCCAGGCTGAACTTTCCCTCGGGTTGGTCGGCATCGTAGCCGGATCTGAGCCTCTGTATCATCTCGTCCACAGGCGTTTTGTTCGCTTCAAGGTAAGAATGGTAGTCACCCAGCGAGTACAAGGCCTGTCTGACTGGCTCACCATATCTTTTGACCAGAACCTCGATTCCCCTCTCCTTCGTTCGAATTTCTGAGTTGATTTCCCTTCTCGACTTTTGTGAGGGCTTGATCTCCATCGTGGCTACCACCAGCAGAGGGTCTTCCAGTACCGCCAGTGCGCCATTAGCTTGCAGATGTGCATGGACGGTAAGCACGGGTTTGTAGAGATCGAAGTCGAGGATCTGCCTGATCTCTGGGAGGCGCGAGTCCATGATCATATAGACAAGCTTGCCATAATTGGAGCGCATTCGCTCGGGGTTCATGATTTTGTAACGCCGGCCCACCTCAAACACACTTTGGTACCACGCTGCGTGCTGTGAGAAGTCGCCTCCTTCCACCAGCTCCTTCCCGATGTCTAGCCCGTTGGCGACCACGAGGCCCGTAAGCACCGTGCAGATCTCTTTGAGCTCACGCACTATGCGCTTCACCTTTGCGCCGTACGAATACACGTCCACGCGGTCAGTATACTCGCTGACTTCGAGTGCCGCTTCGAGCAGCCTTAGCAGCTTTCGCTCCTCCATACTGAGACGCATGGGCACGTAGAGGGCATCGGTTTTTAGTCTTGCGAGGGGCGTAGCAAGCTGGGAATCGGAGTCCGACGTGCTCGGCTCGTCGGGCTCTACATCCATCGATTCGTTTTCGGCCGCTGGATCCTCGCCCTCTTCCTTTTTCGACTCACTTTGAAGCACCTCAGCAATTGGCTTGGTATATTCCACATCATGGTCCTTGCGTTTGCCCGTTCGGTGGATGTAGTCGAAGCACACTTGACAGAAGGGCTCCTCGCAGCTCAAGCACAGCAGATCCTTCGGCTGGTCACCGCACTCACAGCAATTGTCTGCGTTTGCACCCTGCTCTCGGGTTTCTGGAGCAGCGGCCGGGGGCTCCTCCAAAATGTCATCATCCGCTATTTGGTCTGCCTTAAGGTTCAGTATGTCCTTCAGGCTTCTCTTCAGTTCTGGCGCCTCGTCAGCTGGCATTGACTGTTGTGTGAAATCAGCCTTGGTCTTTCTTGACGATGTTGTGTGAAAGCGGGTATTTTCTGGGCCCAGTCGGTCTCTAGCTGCACGTATTGCTATCACTCTCTATTTTTTTTCAGTTCCCTCTGCCTCTTCCCTCACGCGAAGCGGCCGGGCGCGTGTCATCAGGGTTTGTCGCGCATTAGCCAGACTCGACCACCACAAGCGCCGCAGGGGGCCAAAAGTGTAAGCAGCCGCTTCTACGTTTATCGAGCAAGGACGCGTTTGGCCGAGGGCGCTGAAGTGGCTTCCCGCGGATGGACTTTGTTTCCAAGGCTCTGGGCTCCCTCAACATGGGGCTCACCTTCGCGCTGGGAGCTCAAATCAGTAGCATTACTGATCAGCCGTGGAAACTGTTCGACGCCACGCTGCGAAAGGACGGCTCCAATGTCAGCGTCTTTGAGTATCCCGATACATTCGAAGCCTCGGCGCAGAACGCCGTCGCGGCTCTCCGTAAGTTGAAACTTCCGGGCGTAGTCAACTACATCGAAACGGTGAAGAGTGGCAAGCTCGTCTACGTGGTCACCGAGCGAGTCCAACCGTTGCCCGCACAGTTGGGCACAGACGCCTGCAAGTTCGTCCTCTTCGCAATTCTCCAGACTCTAGGCACCATGCAGTCCGTCGCGAAGTGCCGGCATAACTCCGTCTGTCGATCGACGGTGCTTCTGTCAGCTAGCACGGGCAAGCCTGTGTTGGTGGGCTTCGATCTGGCGACTCTGGATGGGCTTTCTGTGCCGAGCTACGCCTCCGCCTTCAGCAACGTGCCCACACCACCAGGGGAGGGCTGGACTTCGCCCACTCTGGACACATATCAGTTCGGCCAGCTCGTTGCCGACCTCTTACCGGGTGAATCCCGACTGATTTCCTCTCTCAACGGCAGCAAGAGACCCACCATAACTAAGCTTGCATCCAGCAACAGTGCTCAACTCGTGCTCAAGACCGCGATCACGGATCTCGTGGATGAGATCGGCCAGGCCGCGTTGCTGGCTCCTCACCAGCTGTCAGAGCTGTGCCAAACCATCGAGCGACTTGCTCCTTCACTATACCCGACGCTCACGGAGCGGACCATTCTTCCGGAACTCATCAGAACAAAGAGCCCTGCCGTTTTGCGAACGAACCTGGTGCTCATATCCTCTCTCGCCCCGAAAGACCCCGCTGCTTCGCAAGAGTTGCCGAGCCTGTCCGCCGACGACCCTCCAGTGAAGTATATCGTTCAGGAGTTCCAGTCCATGGACCGCGTTGTGAGGCTGGAGTTGCTGAGGTTTCTGCCTCAGTATATAAAATTGCTGCCAGATAGAACGGTGCAGCAGAACATCATGACCAAGATGCTGTTTGGCTTTGGAGACAACGAGGTTCTCGTGCGAAAAGCGAGCGTTGCTGCCGTCGAGTACCTCGCCGACAAGCTGACGACAAGACAGCTCAACTCGGAGCTCCTCAGGCTCTTGGCCAAAACACACAACGACGTCGACGCAGACGTCCGGGCGCTCACGACCACAGTCTTGTGTCGCTTGGCGCCACGCCTGGAGAACCGAAGCGTCATTTCCACTGCGCTGGGCAGAGCTCTTAAAGATCCTGTGCCCAAATGTCGTAGCGCAGCGCTGCGAGGGATCTCGTCAATTGACGTGTCCGCGCGCGAAGTAGCTGAGAAGCTGCTTGGGCCAGCCGCATCGGGAATGCTCGACAAGGACGAAACTCTCTCGGCAGAGGCCTGGAGGATCACCGACATGCTGCTCGATAAAATCAGAGCGGAATCGACAAGTAAGGGGCCCGCCCTCGAGACCGCAGAGACCGCCCATGAGATCAAACCTTTGGATCACTTATCACAGTTCTCGCGTACGCAGACACCAGACGCGCCCTCTGCAGTTCCAACGCCTTTGAGCACGCTGCGACGTGCGCCTTCCCAGCATCACCGTCCCCCACAGGAAGCCGAGGACAGAATAGAGGTCAAAGAGGCGGGTTCGTGGGGATGGGAAGAAGGCGCAGTCAATGCTGATGCTGCTGAAAACAGCAATGAGGGCGTCGAGGATGCCTGGGGATGGGACGACCAGGCCAATGAAGAGGCCGGAGGTGGTTCAGATATTGATGAGGACGCTTGGGGATGGTAGCACGCCGGGAACGCGTCAATGGCGGTGCCATCCCCTTTGTTTAGCCTGCTTAAAAAAACCACATCGCGATAGGCTTAATGAAGCCTCCAGATTCTTATTCGGTTCGAGTCTATTCTATTATAAGTTTAAATGAGATTTTATGCATCATTAAAAAGTGGTTTTGGTGCCCTGCGCGGAAGCATTGAAGCTCGGGCGGTTGTAGCCACCCTGGCCGGAGTAGCCATTGCCACCCTGGTTGGAGTAGCCATTGCCATTGCTGTTGGCATAGCCGCCGCCACGGCCGCCATAGCCACCGCCATAGCCGCCGCCGCCGCTGCGTCCGCCGTAGCTGTTGCCGCCATAGCTGTTTCCGCCGCGACCACCGCGACCGCCGCGACCGCGACCTCGGCCACCGAAGCCACCGCGGCCTCCAAAGCCGCCGCGACCCTTCGGCCTTCCCATCTCGGCGAGCTCGGGGCTGATCTCCTGCTTCGCCTCGGTGAGGACATTGACAAGATCACGAGCCTTTGCGGAGTCGTCCGCGGTGAAAAGAGTGTACGCTTCTCCCTTGGCGCCACCACGGCCGGTACGGCCAATGCGATGGATGTAGTCCTCAGAGTTGTTGGGATAGTCGAAGTTGATAACACACGCAACGCCCTTGACATCTGTGATGGTGTTAGTATTTTGTTCGTTGTGTGAGCAAACTGAAAAAGTGTCAACCAATCTGAATGGTGGACGTCAATTCGGATGCTCTCTGAAAATGTTTGCGTCCGGCAGGAATGATCATTAAACAGAGTTTCGTTACAGAAGCTTCCGAGCTCTCAGCAGCCGAGAGTCTGCTTTCATCCCTAAGTGCTTCCCAGGGAGTTGGGCTGTCTAGAAAAAACAAACTACGGGAACAACAGCGAGAAAAACTAGTGAAAAGAAAAGATGCATCTAACGAGTCGCATACTTGTGCACCCTGCGAAGTTTTTGCTGTGCGCATGCATTCCACGATCTTCTATAAAGTACAGACATGTTTTCGAGAAGCGATTTGGTCTTCCGTCGCACCCGCGCCGACAGATCAAATAGCTTCTGAAACATGCAATCCCTTATTCGCGGCATTGAACCAATTCCAATACATGCACGGAAATCTGTGTTTCTCCCATAATCCTCGAAGTCTCTTCTGTTTACCAGAAGAGCCTGCCCCATAACGATCATACTGATCTTCATTCGAGCCGAACCGCTCTTGTGAGTACTTACCAATTCCACGGGCGGCCACGTCGGTGGCCACCATAATCGGAGATTTGCCCTCCTTGAACGAACGCAACACCCAGTCACGCTCGCTTTGTTCCTTGTCGCCATGGAGCGCCAGCGCACCGAACCCCTCCTGACGGAGCATTTTGGTAACGGTATCGGCTGTGCGCTTCATGGACGTGAATACAATAACCAGCTGGTTTTTGTCGTGATCGTGAAGTTCCGAGACTTTCTTGATCAGCTTGTCCTTTTTGTCGTAGGGCTCAACCACATCCACAACCTGGGTAATGGTGTGGGATGCGGCCAGCTCCAGAGAGCCGACTGTGACCTGAATCTCGTTGTGCAAGTAATCGCGGGCCAGTCGCTGGACCTCCTTCGGCCAGGTAGCACTCCACATGAGCGTCTGGCGATCCGGTCGGATTTGGCTCATGATCTTGCGGATCTGGTCCTCGAATCCCATATCGAGCATTCGGTCAGCCTCGTCCATAACGAGATATGTGATACGGCGCAGGTTCGTCTTGCCGAGCTCGAGCAGATCGATCAAACGACCGGGCGTGGCAATAAGAATCTCAACGCCGCGCTGCAGGTCACGGATCTGCGGCCCCTTTGAGGCACCACCGTACACGCAGGTGCTGTACATCTTGCAGGGGCCCGAGAAACGCTCGCACTCCTGCTGGATCTGAACAGCCAGCTCACGCGTGGGCGCCAGAACCAGTGCAATAGGACCGTCGCCACGCTGCAGAGGCTCCTGAGCAGCGATGTGGCGAATTGCGGGTAGACAGAACGACAGTGTCTTGCCAGATCCGGTCGACGCAATTCCGATCATGTCCCTACCAGACAGGGCCATCGGCCAGCCCTGGCACTGGATGGGAGTCGGCGACGGGAACCCAAGCTTCTTGATCTCGTCGAGAACGGGCAGCTCAGGAGGGAAGTTCAGCTCATCGAATGACTGCAGCGGCTTGGGAATGTCGTTGCCGCTCAAAGTCATCTCGTTCGCTTTACGGAACTCGCGAACCTCAGCCTCACTTCGTGCCGCAACCTCGGGGCTCTCCTCGTAGAAGTCCTTCTTGAACGGCTTGAGCTCCTCTTCGTCCCAGTTGACGGGCTGGATCGGGCCAACGGGCCCCATCTGAATATCGTTGAAGCCACGGTTACCGCCGCCGAAGCCTCCGCGGCTGTTCCCGCGGCCTCCACGGCCCCGGAAACCTCCGCGACTGCCCCCACGACTGCCGTAGCCGTCACGGCTTCGCTCACTGTCACCTCTACGATAGTCTGCCATTGCTGTAGCTCAAATACTCAATTAGTCTGCTGACGTTCGAGCGAGCAAAATCGAGAACAAAGAGGTATGAGTTTGTGTCTACTTTTTCACCAGGCAATACCTGATACTTATAGTCTTTATGCAATGGAAAAATTATGTAATTTTTTTTCCAAAATTTTTACCCAAAACTGTGCTGCAAGGCGAGGGTAGACATGCGGTAATAGCCACATGCTCAGAGGTCAGAGAGAAACCCTGCATGCAAATAGAAGCCAGGCAGAGCGACCAATATGCTCTATGAGGATTGACGTATGTGCAGCTCGTACCCCATTCTTCCACAGCAGCGAGTTCGCTTCAATTGACTTTGGATCCACTGTGGCTCTGGTCGACACTACTAGAAGTCATAGTAGAGCTAACATGAGTTCAGAGAGTCAGGAAATTTCAAGCCGGCCTTAAGAACGAATGACGAGCAGTTTCTTAGTGGCGTCAAACATAGTTTGTCTTAGTATAGTGGTAGACCTCAATTTCCTGAAAAGGAGTCAATCTTAAACACTAAATCCGTGTCTCCTGCGTTGCAGCGCAATGCACCCCGAGGCCATTAATGTCAGATGCGTTGTCGGCGTCAGCAAAGAGAATCAGATCGCCTCGGGCACCCTTTACGCCGTGCGTAACAGCCC
>NRDT01000054.1:0-31625 GCA_004124955.1 Starmerella riodocensis
CTTCTGCGCGCCCGCCGAAAACCCTGCACAGAGGAGCGCGGCCGGGCCGCTACGCTGCTCACAGCTGCGCTCGAAGTCGCGGCGCTCGTCGCGTGCGCCGCGCTCGTTAGCCGGCTCTCTACATGACTGTAAAATTAGGGGAAGATAATAAATATACCAGCGCCAAAAGTAGACTCGCGCAGCTAACATGCCTGTGGCTTTTCCCCGGCCACTATGGGGCCCTTTCACGGCCGATATGTACTATGCGGCTTTATGCTCCTGCCAGGCCTCCTTATGCTTGACTTTCCTGCTTGCAATTCCTGCGTGGGTCATTTTCTTGAGCCTTTTGCGAGCCTTCTGCGAGCCTCCTGTGAGGGGCTCCTGTTTGGGTGTATTTTTAGGTGAGCTGAGGCCATACGCTTGAGGCTCGCACCTCCTGCGCGAACCTCTCAGTCGCTGTCGCTGGGCAGCGGAGGCAGCTGCGCGAAGGTCAGGTACGACGTATGGCTCTTGATCTCCGTCTCTGTCCACGAGGCGGGCTTCCAGTTGAAGCCCTCGTCGCCCTCGCGGACGCGCACGCTCTTCCCCCACGGATTGTACGTCTCCGGGTTGTCGAAGTCGCCGCGCATGAGAGCCACCTCCTCCTCGGAGCGCTTGTCTTCAGGCACCTCCTGGACGACGCGCTTCCTCTTGCGGCGCTCCAGGCCCACCTCGCGCCTCCTTTTGACGTCGCGCAGCACGTCGAGGGCCTCGTCCAGCTGGCGCGCCATGCCCCAGTGGCCCTCCCACCGCTTGCACTGGTTCTCGACCATCTCTATCGAGCGGAAGCCCGCCTCGAACAGAACCTCCACGGTCTTCTGCACCTGCTCGAAGCACGGGCTGAAGCAGCATATGTTCACGATCTTGCTGCGGTCGAGCACTCCGTCCTTGATGAGGAACGGCACCGCCGCCCACGGCGCGGGCAGGTCCAGAAACACGCAGGTTGCCTGCGGCGTCACGCCGTCCAGACGAAACCCGTCCTCGCACACGTTGCGGTGCGTGGCATGCACGATCTCGTCGAGCCCGTGCAGCTTGAACTCCTCCACGGCCTGGCGGTGCCGGTCGAGGTGGTACTCGTACGTCCAGACCCGGCCGGGCGCGCGAAAGACGGTGCGGGCCAGCGCGTGCGTGAACGCCCCAGAGCCGGTGCCAGCCTCGATCACCTGCGATTCGGGACCGACCTGCAGTCTCTGCGCTATGTAGCTGGCGTCGTGGCTGTAGACGATCTGCGTGCGGTGGGGCAGCGAGAGGCTCCAGTACTCCGGCGTCGGCGCAATGACGTGGACGAAGCCCTTCCCGGTCAGCGACGGCAATTGAGACCCGTATCTCTTCCCAATTATGTCGTTGTGCCGGAAGGGACCGAACTTAGTCTGCAGCGTCTCCCCGGCCTTCATCCACACGGGCTTGATCATGGTGCGCGAGACCCACACAAGAACAAGATCGCCATCATCGATCAATTTCTTGCGTTCGAGGAACATAGCCCAATACAGGTCCCTAAACAATTTCGCAAGACCTTCTCTGGTCCGAGGCAAGTAATGGCTATATGGGCGCGCGCTCGAGCCACAACCAGTAAAAAAAATTATATAATCTGAAAAATTACGGTGCGAGATCATGAGAGAGTGTACGCCTGCCCTCCCTTTCGATCCGCCGCACCGCACACCCTTTTGATTTTAGCATTGTACGTCCGCGAGGTCGCTTTTTTTTATAATACAGCTCATCCCTCTGAGCCATTGCGCCAAGCGTTCGTGAAGCAGGTAGATCGCGTGAGACAATGGGGAAGGGAAAGCAGAGATCCAAGGGCCAGCGAAAGTCTGCCAAGGACAGCCGCGCGCGCGCGCTGAACGCATTCGACACGGCGGTAGACGACTCGTACTACATCAAAGGTCTGCGGCAGCAGCAGGATATCGATTTGGACCATGTAGCGGACGACCGCATCCGCCAGCTTCTGAGCAACCAGGTCAATTCCGAGGATGACGAGGACATAGACAGCGACGAAGCCATGGGGTCTGCCTCAGATATCTCCATTGGGGAGCACAACGACGGTGACGAAGACGATTGGGGCGAGAGTCTGGACGAGGCGGAGCTGCTTCCGCTCAGCGAGGTCTGGGACCTGAACGACGACTCGGCGAGCCGAAGCGAGTCAGACGAATTGGAAACACCCAAACTCAAAGAAAAAGAGCCATCGAGCCGGAAGGCCCGCAAGGATGCTGCGCAGTCGGCAAAACCCCTCACCACAGAGCCGGAAGATCTGCCCCTACAAGATAGGGACGCAGATAGCGAGTCGGAAGAAGCCAGCGGCTCCGACAGTGACGAAAATATCTCCGAAGACGGTAGCTCCGATCCAGAAAGCTCCGACGACGACGGTCTTAACGGCCGTGGATCCGCATCCGCGGAGGAGTCGTTGGGACTGAGCGACGACGACCAAAGTGAGTCGGACGAATTCAGTGACGCAGAAGAGGACACGGCGGCCCTGAGGCGCGCGATCAAGTCCGTGACCGAGTCGAACGAGCGCGACTTCTCGGCGACGAAATTGGTCGACGCGGGGGCCGAGAACCCGTTTGCGCTGCCGCGCACCTCGCTCAGCGAGGCGCTGACCCTCGACGATATGGTGCCCAACGCCCAGAAGGCCAAAACGCTCTCCATTCCGGCGCCTCAGCGCATCCAGGAGCGCGCGAATCGAGAGGCGGCTTTTGAGCTGGCCAGAGAGGAGGTGGACAAGTGGGCCGACACCGTGGCCACCAACCGGAGAGCCGAGCACCTACAGTTTCCCATCAACGCCACCCCGCAGCTGCAGACGGCGTCTCCGTTTGCGGGAACGGGGCCGTCGCAGCGCAACGAGCTCGAGGAGAAGGTAGCCAGTATTCTGCGCACGAGCCAGCTCGAGGATGAGAAGCAGGCTTCCACCTTCGAGGAGACGGCGCCGTCGGCGCTGTCTGTGGAGGATCTGCGGAAACGCCGCGACCAGCTGCGCTACATGCGCGACCTCATGTTCCGCGAGGAGCGCCGCGCCAAGCGTATCAAGAAGATCAAGTCGAAGACCTACCGCAAAATCCACAAGAAGGAGCGCGAGCGCATGGCTGAGCTCGAGAACAGCGAGGAGGACGGCGACGGCGGTGACAGTTTGAGGGACGCCGAGCGCCACCGTGCACTGGAACGCGCCACGCTGAGGCACAAGAGCAACTCGAAGTGGGCGAAGCGCATGCTCGAGCAGGGTCTCACGCGCGACGCCGGAACCCGCGGCGACATCGAGGAGATGCTGCGGCAGAGCGACGCGCTCCGACAAAAGATCAGGGGCGACAACGAGGACGACGGGAGCAGTGAGGACGACTTCGATTTTGCGCGGGACGCGGCTGATGAGCAGGACGGTGAGTCGCAAGCCGGCTCCAAAAAGGGCGTTCTCGGCATGAAGTTCATGCAGGAGGCGGCCAAGCGCGAGCGGCAGGCCAACGAGAGGCTGCTGAACGACGACTACAGCGACGGAGCCGATGATGATAACACAAACGAAGGCCGCAAGTCGTATAACCCCGCGGGGCAACAGCTGAAGCGGGACCTGGAGGCCATGGAAGCGGAGAGCGCCGACGAAGATCGCCGAGACACCTCGGACAAGACGAAGGCGAGACAACGCGGCCGCGGCCGCGAGCGCGTTGAGCGAGGCGACGAGACGCTCGAGTTCCGGCGCGTGGACGACGAGCCACTGGTGCCACCATCGGCTCAGCGGACGCCGCACCACCAGCCCCGCAAGCACACGAACGGCGCGGGAGCAGCGGCTGCCGGCGATCCATCTGCGGCGTCCGAGAACCCCTGGCTGAAGGCCACGGAGAACTCGTCCGTGCCCGGCATGGTCAAACTCGCCTCAGGAAAGAAGAGCGGGGAGAAGCAGGGCTCCAAGAACCCGCGCAGCACAAAGATCACGGTGGAGAATACGTTTGGCGATACGCTTGTGCGCGAGAAGGACATGACCTTCGAGCAGCAGGACCTTGTGCGCCAGGCGTTCGCCGGGGACGACGTGGTGGGTGAGTTCGAGGCCGAGAAGCGCGCGGAGGTCGAGCAGGACCAGGACCAGGAGGTCGACGAGACGCTGCCCGGCTGGGGCTCGTGGAGCAACGAGGCGCCCCGGGTCCAGAAGATCCGAAAGATCGCGGGCCTGAACGACAAGCAGAGGCGCGACTACAAGAAGAAGGACATTCTGATCAACGAGAAGCTCAACAAGAAGGCTGCGAAGTACAGCGCCAGCGCGGTGCCGTTCCCCTTTGAGAACCGCCAGCAGTACGAGCGTTCTCTGCGCATGCCCATCGGCCAGGAGTGGGTCACGAAGGACACCTTCCAGCGCCAGACGAAACCGCGCGTTCTTGTCAAGCGCAGCACGGTCATTGACCCCATCAAGAAGCCCAAGTTCAACTAAGGTGGCGCGGGCTGCTGCGCTCAGCTGCCACTGTGTCCGCGGGTGTGGCAGCGCATTTGCCCGCCGACTCTGCGGCGGCACCGCCTGTTCGACAAAACTTGTGCGACGGCGCACGGGCGGCCGCGCATGGGCGCTTGCCCACCACGTAATGACATCCATATTTATATATCGACTCCTCGTCTTAATTAGTATATCAGATTACAAGGAGTCTAGGCGGTCCTGGATCTCCTGCGAGCTCAGCGCGCGGAAGCGGGGTCCCTGGGCGCCCTCGACGCCCTCGAAGCCGAGCATGTCGTCGTTGGGCACCCCGATGACGCAGATCTCGACGTTCTCGCCGGTCATTTCGCCCTCGATGCTCTCCTTGAGCGTGAGCAGCGTGATGTGGATGGCGTCCTCGAGCTCGAGCTCCTCGTTCCACCGCTTCTCGAGGAACGTCTTAGCGGACGTGGACCCCTTGCCGATGGCGGTGGCCTTCCACGGGTAGTATGTGCCGCTCGGGTCGATCTGGTAGAGGCCGAACCCATGGTTGTCGTCGTAGCCAGCCACGAGCAGCGACACGCCGTATGGCCGCACGCCACCGGCCTGCGTCGCCTCCTGCACGGTCCGCGCGATGTCCTGCACCACGATCCGTGTTGGGGGATACTCCTGGTAGATCTGCTTGTAGTTTGTGTGCGCGAGCTTGCGCGCCTTGTCGACGAGCACGCGGTAGTCCGGGCCCATGCCGGCGTAGACCATCCCGATGTCGGGCGTGACCTGGGAGATTTTCGTGAGCGAGTCGCTGTCGGCGAGCGTCGAGTTCGCCTTCTTCTCCGTGGCAAGCACAACGCCGTTCTGCGCCTTGATGCCGACCGACGTCACGCCGCTGTTGACGGCTTGCAGCGCGTACTCGATCTGGATGAGTTTGCCGTTCGGGCTGAAGGTCGTCAGCGAGAACGAGTATCGGTCCGCCATCTAGCACCACTCAGAAACTTACGTCGTGCGCGCGGGTGTACGGTGTGCGTTCGTTTCTGGTTTCGCTCTGTGCGCTAGTGGGGGGGGGAAAGGGGGGGCGGGCGAGAGTAGGCGGACGAGTTGTAGTAAGCTGGCCGCCGCCCACACTTGGAGAGGGCCCGCGCTTTAGGCACCATGCACGGAGGCTGGCGCTGTTCAGCATTATGTACGTTAATCGAATTTAGCAAGAAAGCATCTGGCTCTCGTGTTCCTTAGCCTGTGCGGCAAATAGCTCGCGCCAGAACGCGTCGCCGAGCTGCAGAGGGTGTGCGTAGTTGCAGTCGAGCTTGCGCTGGCACCGCTCGCCCTCGCGGCACACCGCCATGCTGAGGAGCTGCGACGGCAGGTAGTGCGCGAATATGGGCCGTTCATCGAACCACCTGGAATTGATGTTAGTGATGACCTTTTCGGCCTCCTGCTCCGAGGCAAACGAGATGTACACGGCGCCCTTCAAGTGCGGCGACTCGTTCGCGGCCACAAACATCTCGCGGATCGGCGCCATCAGCGAGATCTCGATGAACAGGTCTCTCACCACGTCCGCAGCCCTCTGCCTGCCACCCGGCGCGGTGGTGGGGAAGAGCGACTGCATACTCACCAGGACGATGGCTTTCGACGACGTGGGCACGACGTGTTTCCGCACGCATTTCGGCCCGTGCCGGCAGGTCCCTACCTTGTAGAAGAACTGGCACTCATCGTGGCCGCTCCCGCCGCCGCGATTCATGCGCGCACTCTGCCGTGGGTCTGCTGTCAGTTTCTTCCGGCGCGCCCAAACTGAGAGTCTGCCGACCCGCAGGGTTCGGTTTTTTCTGGCGTCGACAGCTGAAGCGGGCGCCAAGGCCGTGCAGCCGTTGTGCGCGACGCGGCCTGCAACATGCACGAAGACATGGCAATAGCACTGGCCAACTGAACAATTTGATCGAGGAACCTGCGAGAAGTCAATTGACTTCTCCCCACGCAGGAAGTGCAAACAAAGTGCAGCGAGCCTGGAATTAGGCACAAGAGCGTCCGCATTACAAAGCTGCTCGCCCGCGGGCGGCCTGCGGACACCATCTCCACCCTTCGCATGGGTGCAGATGGAGGCTCAATTGCCAAGCGGTCGGAGCTCGTGCCCAAAGTGGCTGCTCCTGTGGACCGCGACGCCGAGCACGGCTCTCCGTCGGAGCAATGGACGCACTGCGCGCTGACGGGGGAGGAGCTCGAGGACGAGGTGGTGAGCGACTGGCGCGGCGCGCTCTACAACAAAACCGCCGTTCTCAGGTACCTGCTCGGCGATCTTCCGCGAGGCGTCGAGCCACGGACGGAGATCCGGCAGGTTCGCGACGTCGTCGAGCTTCAGCGTGAATTCGTGGACGGGCAGTGGCTGGACTCGGCCACGCGCAAGCCCATCGGCCTCGAGGGCCGCTCAGAGGCCGTCGCCTACGTGCCTCAGTGCGGCCACGTGTGCTCGGCCAAGATTCTGCTGAGGTCGTCGTCCTGCCCGGTGTGCGAGCGGTCGTACGAGCACGTCGTCTTCATCAACCCGCGGACGCGCGAGGCCGAGGCGAACAACGCAGAACGGCACGAGAGCCTCGAGCAGCGCGGGCTCGCGCACAGCCTGAAGCCGCGCAAGAGCCTCCAGACCAAGAAGAGGCGGCGCGCCACGGCCGACGCGGGCGAGCGCGTGAGGCGGCGCGAACAGTGCTGACCGGGGCGGCAGCCGCTGGATCTGATGCGCGATCCGATGCGCGATCCGATGCGCAACCCGACGCGGGACCTGATGAGGGATCCGACGCGGGACCTGATGAGGGATCCGACGCGGGACCCAAACAGCGTCTCAGCTCATAAGCTCGTTATAGACATATGTACACGGTTATCTGTAAAGCGAGAGCGCGGGAGGCCAGGGGGGGCGCCCGAGGCCCACGCCTATTTGCGTGTTGCCACGAGCGCGCCGCGGCGCCACGTCGGCGCCGCCTCGCCGCAACCTGCTGTTGGCTCGACTCGTCGCAGAATTCTCACGGCTTCGGCTCGGTGAGATCGGACTCGGCGACGGGCGCGGCGTCCTGCTTCGCGAGCAAAAGTTTGCGCTGCTTTGTCTGGTAGTTCTGGTGGACCGCGCGGCCAATTCCGTAGCACAGGTACCCGGAGTAGCCAAGTATTCCCAGAACGGTTACACGATGAACCAGGTCAGCTCCCTGGACGTACCAAGGTCTACCAGCCATTGTATAGGAAGCGGTGGATCTGTTTCTGCTGCTCTGAGAAGGTAGAGTCAGTTACTAAGTACCCTCAGGCCCCTCCGTACCTCGCTCGTGCGTATACATACCCTGGCGCGAGGCAGCTGCAGCCACAAAATGGCTTCCTTCAGTCGAGTGTGCCAAATTTAGTGTGCTAAAATAAAGAGATTCATTTGAATAAGTTAGAAGGGGTTGAAATGCGCGTTGCAATGCCTCAAATTGTATCGATGCAGCTCGTGCTCGATCACGACTAATCGTGCCTGTCCTCGCACCAAAACCTGCTGGCCACCAGGTGGCCACCAGGCATCACTAGGCACGACATTTGAAATAGGGCGTCGCGACTGCGGACAGCGTGCGGCCTCAGGCCAGCGCAGCAGTTTTGTTGCGGCCACGCGCCGCGTCTTTCCTGGGGCAGCCTTCCCAAACGACATTTTACCATCGTAGCCCTCAATTGCCTCAGCATTACGTTGCGAACATTTACGCAATGCTAGCTTTAGAAAACTTGAACGCGTGGCAGTGTAAATTACCTTGAGCTACTTTACTTAAAAGATATATCGGCCCACAAAACCGATCCTAAATATTTACGTGAGGCAGCTAAAGGTCAGAACGCACGAAGGCCTGCAAGCCGATCAGCTTGACGAAGTACTGCTGGACACTGGTGAAGGTCCTTCTCAGGCGGAACTGGAGCTTCTCCATCAGCGTCTTCGGCGGCGCCTGGCCGTGGACAAAGTAGTAGTAGTTCTCCTTGGCCTTCTCGACAAGCCGGTCCTTCGTGCCCGTGACATCGGTCTCGTAGTCGCTGAGGTAGTCCTTCAGGTCGTCGATGCTCCAGCTGTTGAAGGTGTTCACTGTCGCGTCCTTCCACTCGCCCAGCGTCTTCTTGAGGCTGTTGGCAGCCTCGCCGCCCTGAGCTTTGCCCTGCGCGTACGCCTCGTTGTAGGACTTGTAGAGGCGGTCCGCCAGCTCCCGGCGCGTTCCCTCCGCGCTCTGGCCGGCCTCCTTGAGGCGCTTCGCGAGGTCCTCACGGCTCAGGGTGTCGAACCAGTACTTGCCGCTGGGGCCGTTGGAGTTGAAGGGCGACTTGTACTTCGCGCGCGACACGAGCGCAACAAGCTGGTCGCGCGTGGAGCCCTGCGGCACATTGACGCCGCGAGCGTCCAGGAACTCCTTCAGCTTCGACTCCGACCATTGGCTCCACACAAAGTCGCCGGTCTCCTTCGCCTTCTGGTTGTAGAAGTCCTTGCCCTTGCTGAGCAGAGCGCGCGAGAAGTCGTCGCTCTTCGAGGCGTAGTCCTTGATGTCCTCGATAAGCCAGTCCTTGTGCTTCTTCGCCTCCTCAATGGTCTGCTTGCTGGCGTCGGTCACGCCGTGCGCCTCGAGCCACGCCTGCAGACTCTCCTTGTCGAAGCTTTCCAGAACGCTGTCCTTCACAAGGCCGGCGCTGTCGAACACCTCATACTGAATCGAATTGAGGTTCTTTTTGATCTTGTCAGCGTTGGATTGCTGGAAGAAGTTGGAGCCCAGCACCGGGCTGGCGATGAGCGCCGCCGTGAATGCAATACCAAAAAGTCTCATGATGTGTACGTTCTCAAGACGGTCTGATTGGTCTCAAGGGTCCGTGCTAGTGTAGTTATTCCTCACGTACAAGGTTGTGCAGGAACAGTGTCTAAACAACACCGCATACATTAGCCGATACGAATATATAGAAGCCACATGTAACCCTTGACCTCCTGTGCTTGCTTGCTCCACCGCCTGAAGCCCCTTCTACATCCGGGTAAGGTCACGCCTGTACATGTAGGAAATGCGGGGAGGAGGGTACAGGCAGCTCTCGCCGTTGAGGCTGACCCGGCCGGCTGGCGTGGTCACGATTCGCGACTGCGCGCCGGTCGCACGGCGCCTCGGCGGTGTTTGAGCTCCATTGAGACGGTAGACAGCGCTGCGCTGTTCCTAATCTGCTCACATCTTAACCACCCGTAACCAAGCAACCCTCGTGCACCACCGCGATCAGGCCCTCCAGGACCATTTGTCTTCGATCTCTGTCACGTACCTACACCGCCAATTGCCTCACACATCCACAGGCCCTGACTCAGCCGGCTGGTTGGCGGTGGGTTCACACGACGTTCTGGGAAAGTGTCGCCATACTTGCAGCGAGGCTGCTGTGGATAGGCAGGCTAGAGCGGGGGGTATAGTGCCCAACGGTGGGAGCATTGCATAAGGCAGGACGACACCCCATAAGTCTCGAAGGGTACACGATACGGCGTGTTGACACGGAGGAGGAGGAGGAAGGCGGAGGGCGGCGCGTATGCCGTGGTCGGGGGCGAAGGGCCTAAATTTTTCTGAAAAATTCAAGGACGAGCGAAGCAGCGTCAGCGCCCCGCCCTCTGGATTCGCGCGTGGAACTAGCCGTGCAAAATGTCTTTGGGTGGGTTCAATCCAAATGCACAACCGAAAAGCTTCTACGAGATGACCCCTGAGGAGCAGGCGGAGGCTGGAGCCAAGGCCATGGTCGGCTTCATGCAGAGCTGTCCAGGGAAAACCGTCATAGCCGGAGTGATGGGATTCGGCCTCGGCGGAATCTTCGGCATTTTCATGTCCAGCATGTCCTACGATACCGCCTTGGGCGTGACGGAAGCGTCGCGGATAGCGCACCTGCCGTTCAGGCAGCAGATGAAGCTCCAGTTCACCGATATGGGGAAGCGATCCTACTCGTCTGCGCGAAACTTCGGTAAGGTCGGCGGTATCTACTCCTGTGTCGAGTGCTGCATAGAGTCGTTGCGAGCCAAGGACGACATGTATAATAGCATCGCGGCGGGTGCTGTAACGGGCGGCGCTCTCGCCATCCGTGGCGGCCCTACGGGCGCCGCAATCGGAGCTGCTGGTTTCGCGGTCTTTTCCTTGGCCATAGAAACTTACTTGCGATCCGACAACAAGCTGCCACCGAGCAATGACGAAGATTGGTGAGCAATATTTATTACATTCTAAGCCCCGGCCCCCTCCCACCACCTTGTACATAATTATTTCTCTTTAGAATCTGTTGAAACATTTGGCTTGACCTGGCTGTAGAAACTGAGAATAAAATTGCATTGTAGTGGCACACGCGGCTGTCGGAGCGAATGCCTGAAATCCATGATGATCATTAAATGTAAGAAAACTAAGCTCTATGCTATGTGAACTCATCTCGTCGTTGCCAAATGTGAGATGTCGTCGTCTATGGGTACGTGGTAGCGTTTCATTTCGTCGAGCACCAAGCTCGTTTCGGACTGCTTGCCATTGATGATGTACGACTCCAGCAGGGCCGTAAAAATACCTTTGTCTGGAAGCACGCGGCTGTTCTTGATCATTCCACGGTAGAAATTTCGCGCACCGGCGAAGTCGCGGAACAGAACGCCGCGGGCCCGTAGAAGCGTTGCGTAGCACTGGGCGGTGATGGGCGCCCCGTCACGACGCATGAGCTTCAGCACCTGATCGGCGTTCTCCAGATTGGGCTTCTCGCCCTCGTACCGCAAGAGGTATGCCTCCATTAGAAGACGGTAGGTAGATGCTGTGGCCAGCGTACCAGTGCTTCTCAGCTCATTAAATACCTCCAATGCAAGCTGCCGGTCCGAGACGGTGTTGACGAAGTAATCCATCAACTGGTTGAACACATTCACGCTCAACAAGCTTTTGAGCGTGATGTTCATCTGCTTGAGCATGTTCAGCGCGCGCTCTCCCTCGTTGATGCGCGTGTACATCCTCAAGATGCTCTCGTACGCGGGAACGGAGAGGTTCAGATCAGTTTGCCTCATGCTGAGAAGTGTCTCCGCAAACTCATCCTTCCGCTGGTTGTCAGCGAGCACCGTTATTATTGAGTTGGACATGTCTGGTCCCGACGTCAAGCGCGCGTCCTCGGTGGCTTCCTTGTAGAGCATCCAGCACTTCTCCCAATCATGTTTATAGTGGGAAATGAGCGCCAGGTATGTGTCGTAAGTGGGGTAAAGCCCAAGGTCGGTCTTTATCGCGGAATAGCATTTAGCCACCAGATCTGACCTTTCGAGCTTGACGGCAGCATCTGTCAAGGCGTTGAGATGCGGGCCAGTCTTTGGCAGTGTTTCTGCCAGCGCGTCCACCATGTCATGGGCCGAGTGAGAAACGCAAGCGGCAAGTACAGCTTCGACTGCGGAAGTGCTTACGCGCCTGCCCAGTCTCAGTTGGTCGTTGAGCATCTCAAAGGCAATGTCGATGCCGCTGGGTGTCATGGCGTAGCGTTGGATGGCAAGGGAGGTTTCGGCCGGCGACGAGACCTTAAGCGACTTGCTAATGGCGTTGCTGTTTCTCCACAAGGCCAAAAGCGACTCTGGGGTCTCACAGCTCTTGAGTGCGTCCTCAACGTTGAGGGCTTCCTTCAAGTCAAACTCTGACTTCAAAGCAATGGCGTCTTCAACATAGTATGGGAAGACCTCGCGCAAGGTGCTCAACTCCTCTCCAGTCAGAGGGTGCGTCGTGTTTATTAAGAGCGCAGCAAGACTGCTGGCAATCGTGGCGGCCCGCTCCGTGCTCTGTATCTTCGAGAGTTCGTGCGAGTTGCTGAGTCTGGCGACACAAATGAGATCCAGAACCGAGCGTCGCGCCTCAGAGCACCGCATAGTCATTGGCAAAATCCTGACCGCGGCATCTAGAGAGAGGAGCTCCTTTCTCTGCAGCTTATGGATGAGATCAGAGACAATTTCTTGGTCCACATAGCCCTTAAGATGTTTCGACTCGGAGGCCTTGACCAGCTTGGAGACCTGCCACGCACATATGTCCGCCGCAAGCAGGGGCTGTCCTGCCTCGACGAGATAGTCCAGCGTTTGGGAGATTGTGATTGCGTCCCACAAGTGGCCGACCATGCGAGACTCACGGATCGCCATGAACAATGCTTGGTCGTCCTTCGCGGCGACGCACAATTTAATGAAAGCGCAGCGCCCAGAGCTCGTCTCGCTACCGCCAACAGTGTGAGCAAGATCGTCGGCGCCGGCACCGCTGCTGCCATCACCAGCGGCTCCGCCACCACCACCAGTCATTCTGAAGAACAGTTTTGTCGCAGAAGGGAGAATGTCTGCGGCATTATTATCGATGGGGATGGCTTCAAGCACGTCTTGTATGGTCTCCGGCGAGGCGTTCATTTCCTCGGCCCACCGCCTGGCCGTGCCGACCATCCGGTTGCCCGCAAGCCCGACGAGAAGAGGCTTGAGGAGATATGAGGGAGTGCCACACCCGGAGTAGAACGCTATGGCCGCGGAGGGTTCGCTGAATCTGAAGTACGACCGCAACATGGCAATCTGCGCTTCTTTGGAGTTCTGCTTGTCCGGACTCAGCGAACTGAACTTGAGTGCCGCAGAGTGGACGGACGGCTGAATCGCAATGATCGCTTCGTTATCCTGGTGGCAAGCGTCGCGGATTGTTTGAGGAACAGCAAGCCCGCACCTGACGGACACTTGGACTACTCGGTCCATGCATGCGACAATACCAGGGCCCCAAGGCGAAGTATGCGTGCTGAGGAATGCTTGCAGGATGTTGTGGCAGAGAACCAGGTATTCCTCGACGGCGAGCCCCTCCTTGATTTCGTCCACTGACTCCAAAATCCCTAGAGGCTGGCCCAAAAAGGGGACCAGGTCTAGGCGAGTGGAGCTCGCGGCTTGCGCAGCATCCATCAATGCATTGATGATTACGCAGTACGTTGCCTCGTTTGGACGCACGCCTCGAGACAGCATCTTCTCGTAGGCTTCTAGTAGAGTGGTGATGTCGCACGTGGAGACCAGTGACTCTAGAACAAGATTGTACACCTCCAGAGGCACTGCCGGCTGGATGGTCTCGAGTACCTCGAACGTTGCAAGCACCGCGGTGTGCGACCCTGCTTCGTGCAAGCGGTGCATCTTCTCGATCATGCCATCGACAACCGCGCGCTCGCCCAACTGGTCAATGGCCTCTGCGACTGGGTCCTTGGCATCGTTCCCCATGAGCATGGAGAGGTTTTGATCCTCCATCTCTGCGGTGGGGTCGCGACGTGAGCCTTTCGAGGAGAGGTCGATTAGATGTTTGGACTTTCCTAGACGGTTCGTGCGTGCCTTTGATGGTGTTTCATCCTTCTTCTCCTCGTCGTAGTAGAGTGTCGAGGCGCCGCTGGCCGTGTTCGAGCCAGCGGTCAATGCCAGATAGGGATTGTCTATGCCATTTGGGTCGGATGAGCTCCCCGCACCTCTTGAGTCTTCGAACGATACTAATTGGCTGTTCTGGTGGCGGGTGAATTGTGGTGTCGACACAAAAAAGCCGGGTCCAACGGGGCCCTGGTTCGACGAGGACGTGGCACCACCTCCCCAAAACTTCTTTGACTTCGCTAAGGCTGAGCGCGAGACGACCGGAGCCGACTTAGTGAACAACATTGCGAAGCGTGCCGCAAAGAGCCGCTGGAGAGAGTGTGACTATTTTGAAAAATTTACACGAGTTGACACTCTCGCGCGAAACTTCGGAAATAGGTGTGGCGTTTGCCCTACGAATTTACTTATATTTGTTCACAAAAAAAAGCGCCGAGTTGCATCGAGATCACAGGACGTGAACCCCAGCCCTCCAGGCTTGTGATGATGCATATCCGACTAATCAGCGGCCACGAGAGTCGAACGGCGGCATTAGGGGAACGCAAGGCTCTGTCGTGCAGGGAAGAGTTTGTGTGGAGTCACAGAAAGACGGTAGGCGGGCTGCACGCACGTCGCTCAGCAGAAGCTGTGGCTTTGGTGGCCACAAGGAAGCTTGCACGCAAGTCGGTGCGACGCTCAAAAAAACTTATTCATTTTCAACACACAAATACCTCAACTCTTGGCAATTTGTTTCACTGCAACTAGCAGCCATCTTCCCCCCCCTTCCCAGCACCCATGCCGTGCCGTGTTTCGCTTAGGCAGAGAGCCACAAAGCTTTATTGGCATTTGGTGCTAGACAGAGAGACCAGGCTCATGCGAGATGAAGGCTAATGTGCTCGCGTCGAGCTGATAACCCACTGAGGGCCTGGTGAATATTTGCATAAATAAAAGTACAAAATTAGAAATAAATAAGGGGGAGTCTAGGATCTAAAATCCGCGATGTCGAGCTCGGCCAGCACCTCGTAGTTGTATGTCCGCATCCAGGGGCTTTTGTGGCTTCCAAAAAGATCGTCAATTAGACGAGGGAGCCTAGCATTGCTGTACTGAGCGATCAAGAGCCGGAGGCATTCTCCCGACACATATACAAGGGTAGCCACTGCGAGGGAGCGAGCAAGCGCAAGCACTGCTCGGCCGCAGCGATCGGACAAGGGTGCGTTCTCCTGGAGACCGACGAGGCTGCTTGGCAGAGGCTCCTCTTTTGTCGAAGAGGGCGGTCTGCTGAAGTCTCGCGGAGGGAGGAGCTGCGCGTCTTGAAGACTCTCTGGACGTTCTTCCTCTAGCGACACTTTAATGGGCGCATGATGCGGAAATCGTTCTTCCAGGTCAAGCTCGCGCACCGACGGCCAATGAAGCGAGTCGTGAGCAGTCTCCCTCTTCGGGGTAGACTGTCCAGTCGCGTACGTACCGAAGGAACTCGCGGAAGTGCTCAATTGTGAGCTGAAGCGTCCAGGACTAGCGTTTTCCAGCACACGCGCGAAGCTTGCGCCTTCCTCCTGCACTGGTCGCGTCTCCACCGTCACTGGGCGCGCAATGGGCCGAGAGTCCAGCTTTGGCTTCACTGTAGGCGGCACCAGCGGAGCAAAGGCGATTCGACGCGTTGCGTCGTTGTGCGGCCCCTGCGTCTCCAGGTACGACTTGAGCCCTGCCAAGCTGGCAGCTCGGATCTTCGAGGACAGCTGCCTGGCTTTCGTGGCGATAGGATCATCCAGGTCAATCATCCTGGGACACTCCCCAACTGAGGGCCTGGCCATCAATAATTCGGGGTGCCCCCACACAATCGCGTCCGAACATGGCTTACATATCATTCCCATAGATCATAGTCAGCATTCTCGCTGCCAGTGCCGGGATGTCATGCATGATCAACGCGGGCGTCGCGGCAAGTTGCAGCCAATAAGTATAGCTCGCGAATCTTAGCTCGCGGTCTCTAGCTCGCGGATCTCAGCTCATTGTTCACAGCTCGCGGGTTTGTCAAACTCGGAACTATATTCACAATTTCAAGCGTTCAATTTTTCAGTACTTAGTGGCAGCATTTAGGAAGTTAACGGTAGGGCAGAAGAACAGATTTCCCGTGACAGCTTCGCTGTAGTCGAGTAGGCGGTCGTAGTTTCCGGCTGGGTCGCCTATGAACATGTTCTCGAGCATCTTCTCAGTCACGTCGGGCACTTTCGAGTAGGCGATGAAGTATGTGCCGAATTCGCCCTTGCCAATTGTGCCGAAGGGCATATTGTCGCGGAGAACCTCGTGCTGCACGCCGTCCTTGTCCACGATCTCGGTCAGCACGTTGTGGGACCAGCTTTTCTTCTTGTCCTTGAGCGACTTGTCGGTGTCCTTTGTCCTTCCAATTATGTACTGCTGCATCTCCACGGGCAGCTTTTCCCAGCCGGCCATGTCGTGCAGGTACTTCTGGGTGATCACGTAGCTTCCGTGCACAAAATTGGGGTCGTCGTCCTTGGTCACTATGGTGGCGTCAATGATCCCCTCGCCGTCGGGGTTGCCCGTTCCGTCGACGAAGCCCAAAAGGTTTCTGTTGTCCGTGAACTTGAAAGAGTGCACCTCGTCCACCACTGTGGCCGCGCCCTTCAGCTCGTTTCCAATTTTTGCGCCCAGCTCGAAACACACCGACATCTCCTCGGCGCGCACGTGGAAAAAGAGATCGCCAGGCGTCGATGGTGCATGGTGGACGCCTTTCAGCTCGCGGAAAGGATGCAGCCCCTTGGGCGTTGGGAGGCTTTCGCCGAACAATTGCTGCCAGGCGTGGGCGCCGAGGCCGACCACGCACCAAACGTCGGACTTGGCGTTTGTTTTGGTCCTCACGGCGGCCCATTCCTTGATGTGAGAAAGCACAGTCTTCACCTGGTCCTTATTCGCGGCCTCGTCGAGAGTCATCGTCAGGAACAGGGCAGCCGTGGTCAGGCTTTCGGCGACCGGCTGCGACGCGGCATTGGATGAGAAAACCTCGGACATACTGTACTGCCGGCGGGTATACGGGAAGTGTATTCGAGATTGAGCGCGCACGACGGTTTTCAGCATATGGATCGAGGGCGAGGGGGGCCCCCTTTGCTCGTGTACCCCTTCCTCAAGAACCCAATGAACCCGCAACTTTTTGCTCGGTACCTACCTACGATGACTGTCTAGACCCTATTTTGCCGGGGGAGATGAGTGCAGGTATGCGCGTCGCCTAACCCAGATCCACCGCTTCGGCCGGGAATTAGCCTTCACCACATTGGCCAGGAGGCCGATCCGAGCACTCACACCATAAACCAGCGGAGCTTGCAGTTCAGCGCCTCGGCCCGACTCCTCACGCACAGGCAAGCACAGGCGAGCACAGGCAAGCCGAGGCGAGCGCAGGCGAGCACAGGCAAGCCAAGGCAACAAGACGCATTCGTAGTGCTCGCTGGTGGGTAGCTCGTTGCTTAAACCGTAATGTATTTGTATTGTAAAACTTATAGTAACACTAGGCTAGGCTATTATGGGCACGTCGAGAAACGTCACCGGCGCATGCCCTGCACGCAGTCGTCTATTCCTTGATGGCATACTCGCGCTGGTAGAGCTCGTTGATGCCCGTGAGGTAGTAAGTGTTTTTGCGGATGTGGTCGACCGGGCCCGTCGGCTTGAAGTCCTTTTGCAGGTGGGCCTTCTCGCGAAGCGCGAGGGCCTTCTCGTAGTCCTCGGGCGAGACCTTCTGGCGGTCGTCGAGCTGCTCCTTGAGGCCGGCGCTCTTCACGATGGCCGAGTAGTCGCCGTTCACCTTGATGCTAAAGAAGGACGCCGCAAGACCGCTTCCGTAGGAGTACATGGAGATGGTCTGGCCTACCAAACTAGCCTCAGTGAAGGACAGCACAGACAGGAGCGAAAGATACACGCTGCCTGAGTAAATGTTGCCGACGTTCGTCGCCGCCTCGAGGCCTGGGCGCAGGTGAGTCTTCGCCTTCTCCGCAGTAAGGCCAAGGAAGGTCTTCTCCACGCCCCGGTCGGTGAGAGACTCCTCGTAGCTCACGCCCGCAACGCTCTCAGGAACCTGGCCGTCGGCGGGCTTGAAAGCGCCGTTCAAGTAGTCCTGGTACAAAAGGCGGCCAAACGACTTTGACACCAGCTTGCAGGTAGGGACGTGGAAGGCCGATGCGCCGAACTGGCTCACTCCCTGCTCAACCGTGTGCGACTTCTTGAGGTACTGCTGATAGGCACTGTCGAGCGCCTTCGTGTAGCAGGTCAGCGAGAACTTGCCGTCCACGATGGGATACTCCGAGGTGAAGTCCGGCTTGTAGAAGTCGTAAGCGTGCTCCATGTAGGTACCATGGTGCGGGTTGACGACAAGCGGGGCATCAGGCCCGATCAGCAGCGCAACAGTGCCGCTGCCGCCGGTGGGGCGCGCGTTACCCTTGGCATATATGGCAATATCTCCGGTGATGACCACAGCGTAGCGGCCGTCCCAGGAAGAGGACTCCACCCAGTTTATCGAGTTGAACAGCGCGTTGGTACCGCCATAGCATGCGTTGTAGGTGTCAACACCCTCCACGTCATGATTGTCTCCCAAAAGCTGCATCAAAACAGACTTGGCGCTCTTCGACTTGTCCAGCAGCGTCTCAGTGCCGACCTCCAGCCGTCCGATATCTTTGGGGTCGATGTTGTGCTTCTCCAGAAGCTTTTTGAAAACCGTCAAATTCATTGAATAGATGTCCTCGCGGTCGTTCACGAAGCCCATGCGGGTTTGGCCAAGGCCGATGGTGAACTTTCCAGCAGCAACGCCCGAGGCCTGCTCAAACTCCGCCTGGTCAACATACTGAGAGGGAATATAGACCTCGATGGCCTTGATGCCTACGTTCTGGGGGCGAGACATCGTTCCACAAGTTATTTGGCGAATTCGGCCAAATCCAAACTTACTTAAGTACGAAACGAAACACGCGTGTACCGCATCGCTTAGCTCATGGCTTATGCATCCCCTACGCGACTCAAGGTTGATAACACGATTTCTCACATCAGGTGATGCGTATATGGAGAAGAACAAAAACTAGATTAGAGTAAACTTTGTGGCAATAATAACTGAAATTTAGTTTATATTTCGTTCGATGAGTGCGCTTAGAGATGACAACGAGGCCTGCAGCACATGGTCGGCATAGTAGCACTGTTTCTTTTATGCTGCGACATCTATCACTCTTAGTCATCTTTTTCATCTGCGTGTGCTGTACCTAGCCTGAAAAATCTCACGCAAACACGAAGAGTTGGCTACAGTGTTGAAATCCGTTGCGTATTTTAACTTCTGCCGAAGTCTGGCGAGTTCTATGCGCTGCCTTCTTCTCGTAGCAACCAATTTCGCATTCCATGTATCGCCATTAGTACTCGGGTGGCAACACGTAAATGTCTTCTCGATCTCGCGTATGCACTTAACCCGTACCTCCGTGGCACAATTGAGATCGAATTGAACTATTTTTATCCAATTTTATTTGTTTATAATAGTTATGACGGGTCCGTTTGAGCATCCGGGCCCGAACTCTGCACGCCGACTGAGAGTCATTGATCACTTTGGGAAACACTTGAGGTGACTGCTAGTTAGGACTACCACGAGTTTCATTCGTATTGACTTACTTCCTAATTATTGGGAATTGGACCAAATACGTCAAAGCCAGAGCTTGTGGTGGTCATCCTCTGCTACAGCATCCTTTTGGAATCACCTAATTAGTTTATTTCTTATTTCAGTTACTTATACTAGTCGCAGTCCATGCCAAGCCGCTTCGGCATATGCTGAGATCTAGCACTTGATGTTGATGCCCGTTCGCAGTTCCATTTCTCGATATTCGAACATGACCTGGACGCCCACAAAGAGCAGCAGTGAGCACAAGATGGTGAACCGTAGTCCAGCTACAGTGTGCATCATCTCATACAGTAGGTCTCTCATACCGTCAACGCCGACAGCAAAGCCTATCAAGTTGGCAATAAGCATCATCCAGATATTGCCGACGGCCCCTGCGCCAGCAACATATCTATACCATCTCTTGTTGCCGTATTTTTTGTAGGGCACCAACGCCCTGGCCACAATTTCTGGGATCACAAACAAGACTATTAGAAAGCCCCAAACAAAGAGCCTTAGTTGAATGTCGTGCCACAAAGCCACAAACGCGAAGACAATGAGGGAATTGCGAATCTGGTGTCGCGAGCCGCCCAGCGGAACGTAGAGGTATCTCACAACCCAACGATGGAAGCTCCTGTGCCACGACCTCCAGAAGCTCAGCGCTGAGTAGTTGTTGGCTACGCACCGTATCATGTTCTCTGGAGGGTCGATGGCATCGGCGAGTGCCCACAAGCGGAAGAATCTCCACGGAAGCAGTAGTTTCAGCCAAAGGACCACCAAGTTGAAGAAGCCGACCATCGATACTTGGCTAGGTGTGAGCCCGATCCAGGCTCTTGTCTCCGATATGGCAACCACGGGTATATAATGCAAAACGAACTCCATGCAGAGCATGCACAGCGCGAATCTGATGCCATAGGCTGCGAAACGCCTTAGGGTGATGGACGGCAACTTCTGGTTCACCTGGAATCGGAAGTCGTTAAAGCTCAGAATTGGGCCAGCCAAGTACAGCGGAGCGTACAGACAGTAACCAACATAATTGACAAATGAGTACTCGTCCTTAGGTCGGGGCTTGCAAATTCGCGCGAGTTCTGGGTTTTTTTTGGCAACAGCCTTGTCACCGTACAACCCCTCGTAGTGTTTTTTCGTGGCAGGATCTTCAGATTCCAGGTAGTCGATGTTGTAACTGAGCATGCGCATCATGGTGCACTTGAAATATACCTGCCAGTTACTCAGTACCCCTCCAGTATCGAGCCGTCCCGGCAGTGGATAGCCCGAGAGCAACTCGTTAGAGAACAAAATGCCGATGGCGAAAGCCCACACTACTGATCGGCTTTTCGTCCACCTACCGAGCTGGTAATTCAGGGCCAGTATGACCAGGATTTTCAACCCTCCAGTGCCATGCAGACTCAAGACCAGGCTCACCCCAAACAGGAAGTCATAGATACTTCTTCTACGACCGTTCGGCCCTCCCAGAAGCCGCCGCACGAAAACATGTGCTAATGCCAGCACAAACAGCAGAGGGACTTGTGATCGAAAGCCATTGTACTGGACGTCGCTCGTGTCCACGGGCCTGCCCATCCAGCCCGGAGTGAGGCGGTCTTCGTAGAGATGATAGTTCGCGTTTGAGCTTGATCCAGCCGAGACGGCGCTGGCAATCATCAATGGCACGAAAACGACGAAGTTCACCGCGTAGAAGTAGAACTCAAAGGACCGCCATTTGGGTGGCTTTGAAATCTTGCGGAGCTTCTGCGCTTCTTCGCGCGGAGGCTCGAGCCGGGTGTCCAGAGTCTGAACTTTGAACAGATCCCGAACAAATGTCGAGCTCCCCATGATCCTGGCGAATCCGGAGAAGGCAAAATAGTGTGGGGTTGGTGTTTCGTGACGCGACGCTTGTAAGGTTAGGTGAAAGAAAGGCACCTCGCACATCGCGCTGTAAATACTCAGGGCCGGGCAAGCTACGGATGCGTTGAAGGGCGAACGTATTGCACGAAGTCTCTTTACCACTTTTTGGAGTGAGATCAATTCTGAAACAAGCTGCTCTCGGTTTAATGAGATCATAAACAGCGAGCGAAGTTAAGACGGCTGGGCCCTAACTTACGTTAGACCGAGAGCATATCCCCATCGAAACAGACGCATTGTACGCGCGCCTCAATGCGCCCCAAGTTTTTCAATTTGGGCACCTTCAAGCCTGTTGGCGCAACTATTTACAGGACTCGTATAGTCGTGGACACTACACAAGGGCGTTTTGACCTGAACTACACATTTATGTAGGACTCTTGCCAAGGGAGCCAAAGCTACCCCGTTGAGCCTCAAGTTCAAAAGAATCTCAATACGTATGGCCCTTGACTTTCCAGCGCTTATTGTTCAAACTTGTTGCCTCGCGGACAAGGCGCACGCTCCGCCTAACCACCACAGCCTTGCAACACACCCCTTCATGAGGACCTCTCCAATTAGAGACTGGTAGGCCCAGGCGCAAAGCGGTTTGTCTCTCAACGGATCAAGGCTACAATCTCAGCTGAAATTCGGGAACTTTTAAGGCATTGAGGTAGGCATTATGGCCCGGCAGCTACATATTCTAGTCTACTTCTTTACTAAGCATATCGCGGTAGTAGGTAGGGGCCCTTCTCTGGCTTGGCTTCACACTCGAAATCATGGAGCGTCGGCCCAATCCGCCCGGATGGGTGCCACCGAAAGCACCGTACAACCCCTACGATCCTACAGACCTACGTCCAGCTGAGGGTTACCCCAGCGAATTCAAGACTCCAGGGCGACCCCGCAACTGGACCCAGATTCCCAAAGCGGCCTCTCATCACCAGGAGGTCAAAGATTCGCTCCGGAAGTTGAACTACACTCCCCGGCCAGCGAGCGAGCTATACCCTGGCCAGTTCAAGATCCTGAGGCGAAAGAAGACATCCCAGTTCAACGATGGAGTTCGGTTTTTTGGACGTGCCACTACACTTGTAATCATATTGGGCAGTGTCTTCTTCTACCGATGGAATGACGGTTACGACAACGTCTTCAGTGAGCCATACAGATTACAGCTAAGGCTCAGGCAGAAACTGTTCGGGAACCTGTCCCCACAACAACTGGATGATATGGAGGGAAAGCAGCGCGGAATGATAAAGAAGCTGCCATCCCCGTCCCAAGTGCAGGCAGCACCTGTCGAAGTCGATGCTTCTACGGCTATGGAGAGGCCTCATCGCAGCCAGGTCATTGAGGCTGAGAGGCGAATGCAAGAGCGCCAGGAGGCTCTCCTCAAGGCGGTTCGGATCGCAGAAGCGAAGGTGGCCGAGCAGGAAAGCACTAGCAAAAAGAGCTCCTGGAAATGGTGGTGAGCCAGAGCTGCTCGGACGTCTCAGTGTACATAGAATGTTTATTATGATTTAGCATGCAGTTAGGCACACAGAAGCCCGAGTCAAATGCGGCTTGTCTCGCGAAGCTCAGAGGTGCTCGATAGCCATAGGGCTAGGAATTTCACTTGGAGCGGAGCGGCGCCGCCCTTGTGGGAGGCGATCGCACATAAATGGCTGGGTGTGTGCTTCCCAAAAGCCCACATGCGTTTCGCTCTAATGAAGGGTTGATGCCCACATTGCTCACACACAGAGTAGCGCGATTCCAATGGCGTCCATAATCAGTGAACTCTATGATTATGTCTTTCTGGTGGTGTCAATTCTGCTCGTGAGCTTCGAGTCGGCCGCCACGGCATTCACTCTTTTGCTGCCAAGGCGGCTCATCGGTGCAATCAGCGCCGCCCTGCGAGCCGTGTTGCCTCGTAATCCCGAGAGAACTATGGTTGAAGAGGACCCACAGCTAGCTGCACACATCAAGAGCATAAGTGAGGCAGTGTCTGTGGTGGAGCTTTGCGACTTGTTCGGATACGCGGCTTCTGAGCACGTTGTCAATACTCCAGATGGCTACGTCTTGGGTGTGCATAGAATACAGCCAAAGAATGGCACCAGTCCAAAGGGTGTGGTCTATTTGCATCATGGCTTGCTGATGAACTCCGAGATATGGGTCGCCAACTATCGCTCCTCGGACTCTATTGCGTTCCGCCTGGTAGATGCTGGCTATGAGGTATGGATGGGAAACAACCGAGGAAACAAGTACTCCAAGAAGCACGTTTCAAGGAACCCCAGCTCTAAAGAATTTTGGAATTTCTGCATCGACGAGTTTGCCATGTATGACATTCCGAGCACCGTCGATCACATTTTGAGAGTTTCGGGGAAAGAATCACTGACATACATTGGCTTCAGCCAGGGATGTGCGCAGGCGTTTGCCTCTCTATCAATCCACCCAGAGCTCAACTCCAAGATCAACCTATTTATCGCTTTGGGCCCGGCTTTGGCTCCGCCTCGCGTCGGTCCACCGCTCCTGCACTCACTGATAACAGCCAGTCCGTCTTTACTTTACCTGCTTTTTGGAAGAAGAATCATACTGAGATCCACCATATTCTGGCAGAGTATAATGCTGCCTGAGATTTACATCTACATGATAGATTTGGCAAACAAGCTACTGTTTCAGTGGCGCAGCTCGAACATGTCTTGGATCCAGAAACGCGTCGCATACACGCACCTCTATTCGTTCACATCCGTGAAGTGCGTCGTTCACTGGTTTCAGATTATTGCCAGAAATAACGGCATCTATATGTTCGATGACGACACCCTCAGTTTTCTCGGTTCGTCGTTCGGCGTGCCCGTCAGCAGATTTAGCCAAACTCCCCCCTATCCAACGAAAAACATCACAACGCCCATCGAAGTCATCTATGGTACCGCCGACACCTTGCTCGATATCGATGCGTTCTTAGAGAAGATACCCACTCCTGCAGCCATTCACCCAATTGATGATTACGAGCACCTGGAGATGATCTGGGGCAAAAAGGTCAGCCAGAAAATCATACCTTTGATCCTTGAGATTTTAACGCGACACACCCAGAAGGGAGCACGCAACGGTCACGCGGACAGCGAGCCGGAAGGCGTGAGCGACAACAGAAGTGTGAGAAACTACGCTCCAAGCGTTACGGAGTCTCCTGATGGAAAGCTTTTGGCCATCTCGCCACCGCGTATAGCCGTTCCCCACGTACAGATAACTGAACAGACCGTTTTTCAGGAGGAGTTCTAGGTGTCGCTGAAGTTTTGTTGATAGCGCTCGCTCAGACCGCAAAATATCTGGCTGAGGTATAGAGACCAGAGTCTCACAATTAACGTATTATGTCAATGTATATTTAATTGCTACTTTGCATCATTACATTTAAACACGATATGATGCAGCTTTGCGCGGGCCAACGCGCCGAACTGTTGTTGGAAACGCGGCCTTTCGACACTAAACAGCGTAAAGCGGTGATAGGGCAAGGGTGTCATTCAGATCTAGCGACCCTATGCTAGATTCAGTGAAATGCCGTCAGCTCACCCGAGGGACCTTCGCCGTCTCACATGGTTCTGTTTCGGCCGCTGGCGGACTCGAGCAGCCATGTGTACCAGTGCTTGGTGACCTTGGATGCCAACAATGTCAGTGTGCTTGTAGACGCGGGCTGGGATGTCCACTTTTCGAAAGACACTCTCGACAAGCTAGTTTTAGAAACACCAAATATTGACCTGATCCTTCTCACGCATGCCACAATCGGGCACGTAGGGGCGTTCTGCTATCTGCGTCACAAGTATCCCCAATTTAGAAGCATACCGGCGTTCGCTACACTTCCGGTTATTCGAATGGGCCAGCTGCTGACCCTGGAAATGTACGGGAATGCTGGACTCTGTGGACCGTATGATAATGCGGACGCGCTGACATCCAGCGACGTGGAACAGATCTGGGCGGAGGTAACAAGCGTTAAATACTCGCAGCCGCTGAAGCTGCACAGCAACCCCAAGCTTGAAGGAACTACAATAACGGCGTACAACAGTGGACACACCATCGGGGGATCTCTATGGAAAATATACGACGGGATAGATTCTGTGATTGTTGCTCTTGGCTGGAACCATGCGCGAGATGCTCATCTGAACGGAGCGTTCTTAGAACCAAAAACGGGAACGGTCGTGCCCGACCTTCAGAAACCGAGCCTCCTGATCACTTCGACCCATGTGAGTTCGGGACAGCCCTTGACTAAGGCCAGAGACGCGTTCATAGACGATGTGGAGGCCGCGCTACGGCTCCAAGGTACCGTTCTTATTCCAGTGTCGTGCGGCTCTCGAGTCCTTGAGCTGATTTTGATACTAGGGAAGCATATGGCACAGAAACGCAAGAGGATACCTGTGATTTACTACAGTCGCACAAGTAAGCAGGAGCTGACACAGGCCTCTTCGATGCTCGAGTGGATGGTGTCATCGATTATTGGAGACTGGCAGGTCCAGAATGAGTCTCCCTTTGACGCCAACAACATACACTGTGTCTCCAGTCTTCAGGCGATCCGCAAGAAGTGGCAGTCTGGACCCAGAATAATTCTCGCAGCCGGTGAATGGATGGAGAACGGGCCGTCGCGAGAGGTCTTTCTCGACCTCGTGGCGGAGGACGCCAACTCTAGCGTGATAATCACCGAGCTGTGCCCCTCGAACTCGTTGGCGGCTGCGCTTCTGAACAAGGTCAAATCGTCGAATCTACAGCAACTGAATTTTACCATACCAGAAATTTCCATAAATGTCAAGCAACCGTTGACTGGTCAGCACTTGGAAGCCTATCTGGAGAAGAAGAAATCTGAAAGAGAAAATGCTATCATGACCGTCGCGGAGGAACGCCGCAATCTGCAGCTAATAGATACTGATGCTCAAGCTGAAGCAGCCTCGAGCGACTCCGAGGAGTCCGACGAAGAGCCCAGCTCATCTACGTTGAAGCCAGATACTCCGATCTTTGGCTTGGAAAATTATGACTATGAGGTCCCGGCGGGGATCACCTTCAAGCAAAGTTGCAAAGCTACGTTTCCTTATACTGCCAAGAGGCGGCACATCGACGAGTATGGCGCCTCCATACCAGCAAATCTGCTGAACGAGAAGAAGCCAAAAAAGAGCTCTTCCCCCAAACACATAGCGGAACTGATGGTGGAGGAAGACCCCAATATGGGAGCCGGGGAGAATCTGCCAGATCCCAAGCGTGCCGTGCCTAGGTCAGAGAAGAGGGAGGAAAACGAACAACCACTCTCACTCCAGAAGCGCCAGAGGAAGAACGTCAGCATCGTCTGTTGGATAGCGTGCGCTGATATGAATGGTTTGACCAACCTGAGATCTCTTCTTATGATAGTAAAACAGATGCAGCCTCTGCGCATCGTAGCGCTGCCTGGGTCGGAGGAAGTGTGCGAACACTTGCAGAGCCAGAACGCTTCCTATAAAACTGGAGACAAACCTGTCGAATTCGAGAGAACTAATTTTTCTGTGGACGTGCGCCTAGACTCGTCGCTCAATCTGGCTTGGCGCTCGCTGTATGGCGGCTATTCAATCGCGCGCGTAGCGGGAACTTTGCAGTTTGACCCCCACGATAGAATAAAAAAGTTCGGCGCAACACTCGTTGCTTCCGACACCGCAGAGGCGGCGCCACAAATGTCTGCGAAGCCTCTCACTATCGGAGACCTTCGACTGACGTCTTTGAGAAAGCTGCTGATGGAGGCAGGAATGAAAGCTGAATTCCGGGGCCAGGGCGTTCTAGTTTGCAACGACAAGGTGGCCGTACAAAAGCTAAACAACGGTTCTTACATCTTGCAGGGCGGTCTTGAAGATGATTATTACAAAGTTCGCAAAGCTATCCGCCAATTCATGACCACCCTCTGAGCGCACAACAGGCCAAAGACCAGGTCAATAGCCTAGATGCCAGCTTTTAGTTTAGTCGTTAATTTTTTATGTCAGTTTGTCAGTCGAGAGAAGGCTGACAGCCTTATAGTGCGAATACTTCAGTCCAAATGTCGAAATCTCGAGAGTTGGCCCAAAGCGTGACCGCATCCACAAGGCTCTGAGGACCACAAGTAACAACGAGCAACCTACAGTCATCCTCAGCGTTCAAGTCGAAGAACGCGTTTGCCACCTTATCGAAGTTCGGGCGGCCCTTGAACTGTTCAAGCTTCGTCGAGCCCGAGGGCCCAAGCGGCTCGGACCCAATGTTCTGTTCCTCATCGTAGTTCTCGGCATCTGAGTCAATTTCGAATTCCTGCAGCTCGAAATCCTCAGCATGAGCATGGTTGTGACGGTCCCTTGGTGTCGAGGAAGAGTTGGATATGTACACCTCGCAGTTCTTGAGCTCGTAGTCCGCAAGAATCGGCGTCTCGAGCCCACTTTTAGTGATCCAGATAAGCCTTTGGTTTTCGGCAATATTGTTCAGGTTTGGGAGCAGGGATACACCACTGCCGCCAGCAAACGCCAAAATGTGGGTGTAGTTGGCGGAGTCAAACGTGGATGAGAAGGGCCCGTACAGCGAGTAGGTGCGGCCCTCTTCTATTTTGAAGCGTGACTCTCGCACAATAAGTTGATCTCTGCCCACCAGCGTATACGGATGTGACGGCATGAAGAAGACTTTTGGATTGGAGAATGGCAGAGTTAAGCGAATGTGCCCTGTGGGGCGACCCGTCAGAGGAGGTTCGAAAGTGATTCGCTTGAGAGATGGACCAAAGCTCTCCACTTTGGTGACTTGGACGTTTTTGTGCATGAACACTCGCACTGCTATCTGGGCTCCAAGAAAGCAGAGCCCCATAGGCACCAAAAGCCACGATTTCGGTCGCGCGTGCCAGATCATGGAAACATAAATGACTATGACCAGGGGCCTGTGTAGTGCGTAAAAGAGATAGTACGCTCTTCTTCTGACTCTGCCCAAAGAGCTCACGAATATCACCAGATATCCCAAGACACTGATCATGCCCAGTATATTGAGGAAACTGAACAGTTTGTGGTGGCCCCCACCGTGCCGCTTCTCGTGTGAGTGGGAATCCGAGTGTGAGTGGGAGTGAGAGGCTGCCAGCTCCCTGCGGGCATAGGACACAAAGTAGACAATGCCGTGGAATAGCGCGCAGACCACACTTGTCCTTCCCACCCACTTATGTATTGGCACCAAATTCACCTGGCTAGTGAAGGGGAACAATGCTGGCTTGAACGAGAATATTATGGACAGCGTCGAGGCCGCGATAGCCAGCTGACCAAAACGCCTAGCCAGCTGTATAATGTCACTTTTGAAATGCAGGAATATGCCGTATATCATCATGGCCGCCCATGCCACTGACACAAAGTAGGGCGACTTGATGACCTTCAGAGCCTTAGGGAGCCGCCTGTAGTTCGCGTTCAGTGCCTCGAGAGATACGTAAAGGCACATGAGGCCAAGCACAATAAATACAAAAGAGTTGGCGGCCCTCACATGGCGCTTACCATGGTGGCCTCCATGTCTCTTGACGAGCTCAAGAACTTGAGTGTCCATGCCTTCTTTTTTTGCGCGCGGGGTACCAAATAGTATTCGCCGCTTAGTTTGCTTCGGTGAACGAGAAAATTACTTTGCAAACGCGGTCGTTGGACCTAGGATCCACTGCCAAGGTCTATAGGCGACTTCGCCTTTCAGCGTGAATGTATTACTTATCAACTGATTTGCAGCTCTCCGTGCGGACCCTGATGCGCGTCGCTAACGCCTGTACGCGTGAGCTGTTTGAGAGGTTAGCTGGAAGAGGTGGGTATATCTCCCATTATGGTACCTAAGGGTTCGTTAGTCGCAGCCTCGCCTCATTATTTCACCAGGCCTTCTTTTCGCCCCCCCCCCCTTCCCGGTCCGAGCGGTGCCCATTCTCCTGCAAAGAGGGAAATTAGCGAACGATGTGGCGATGCTGAGACTGTGAATGTGTCCAAACTCCAAAGTGGAGCCCCGCCCGGGCTATACTGAGTCCTCATTCGTCCAGTATGTGGTCGCGATGGCGTTAAGGGCTCCCATTGGTCGCCTATCGCATCTAAAAGGAAGAAGGGTTGCGTCACTAGGTGTGCTGATATGGCGGAGCCGCTTCCCCTATCTTTTTGATCTAGCCAGCGCGTGGCAGCCCTTAGCAATTTACTGATACTAGTATTGACGCTAGATTGCGGAAGTGGTTGCAGGTATCCGCCCGCGCGAGTGTATCAGGTGTGCCGGTGTCCAAGTTGCTTGCCCCAATGCTGCTAAATGACCTTCCACGCGACATCCTGGGTGTAATAGCCTCCTATTGCGAGCAAGCCGATCTCGTCAACCTGACAGCGACATGCACGGCCCTGACGGATGCTGTGCTGCCTGTTATTTATCGGTGCATCGTGATAGACACCGACCCGCGCGCGTTATTCGGAGGCAGGGCGCGGAAACTGATCTACGGGGAGGAGGCTAAGACCTCTGTGCCCGTCAGTTATGTGCACACCATAGCGGGCATCAAGCAAGTGCTCGAGACACTGGGCACCCAGGCTCATTATGCCTCGATGGTTCGTAGCCTGAGTGTCCGAGGCAACGTCGCGATGAGCGACAACGTTCTGATCCCGAGAGTGCGCAGAGCCCTGCAGAAGCTGACGGGCGTCGTTGAATTTGAGTGGACGGCCTGCCCGGAGCTGCAGCCCGAGCTCCTCGCAGAGCTTCCTCAGAACCAGGCTCAAGCAAACGAGGAGATCGTAGCTCTAACTGTCGACCTGGCGACCAGGCCCGGTCAGTGCTACCCCACGCTGCGGTTCCCACGGCTCCGCAAACTGAGTGTGCGCCCCTATCTAGATGAACACGTACTGGTTTGGCTGCGTGACCTGGTCCAGGACTCGGATGACGTTGAGGTCGTGAGACTCAATCGGTTTCTAGACTCGAAGCGGCAGGTGGGCTCGAGCTTCACGTTCGTCGGGCTTAGCGACGTACGCAAAGACCACTGTGTCTGCACGCCCATAAGTGTGTTCTTTCAGCCCCGGACTAGCTCGAAGTACCACCTCAAGTGTCTGGACCTGGTCCAGATTGATACCTGTCTTGAGGATGCTGCCGTGCTCAGGCGTCAAATCCAGCTCGCGGAGCTTGAGGAGTTGAAGCTCGTCGGGGCGGGCCGCGAAAACGAGTTCCGCCATGGGATTTTGGCGAGTTTCGCGGAGGCGAAGCCTCAGCTGCGTCGCGCGGAGATCGACTGGAATGTCTCCTATCCAGCCCTGGAGGCGTTCCTCTCCAGCTGTTGTCACACTACGCATACGCTAGTGCTGACGATCAAGGAAGCTCCCTGCCGGGTGCTTCAGTGCTTGACGCAGGTGTGCAAAGAGCTGGCCTATCTGGACCTGCGCATCTGCTGCGACTTCACCCTTGCCGATCTCGAGCCTCTGAAAGGCTTGGGCAAGCTGGAGGTCCTGAAGCTCCCGTTCAACTACACGGTCGATAGCTGGGAACTTGTGTCCGATCTGCCAACCTTGAAAGTAATCGAGCTCGAGTGGAAGAGCGTTTCGAGCGCCTCGACGCACTCTGGTGAGGGCAGCCTGGGCGCGAGCAGGCGCCCCACGAATATGGGTCTCTTAACGAACGGAATTATGGACCAGTGGAACGACTCGGAGAGGTCCCCGCTCCAGTGCAGAAGAGTCCTGGACTCGCTGAAAACGAGCAGGTCTCTGCACTACGCTGTTCTGGACGGCCACACGCACCCACTAAAAGCAGAGATCCCGCCGCTGTGTACCTACGTAGGCGGGGTCTCATCGTATTGATGATTTTTACGAAGACGACGAAGCGCAAGAAGCACCAGAAGGAGCTTTTTATGACGATGCTTGATGATACGATGAAATTTGATTAGATGTATGTTGATGTTTTACTATAATGACACGAGTGATGGTAGGTGCGACGCTACAGGAAATTCTGAATAGCCAGAGTAAAAACGTGTATTTGAGTGTGCCACGCCTCTAAATCTAGCTAATTGCGCACGACATGCGTTTGCGCTGTTACGAGGGCTGTCTCAGACGATTTCTTACCGGTAGGGGCTATAGAGCACTTATAGCCATTAAGCAATACTGGGGCCGTACGGGAAAACTATTCTGCCTAGAAAATATTATTTAGGCCACCAAATGAGTATTGACATTCGGTTACTTGGGGCTATACTCAACACGTCGGTTGCGGTGGCCTGCTTTATACACCCTCGCCAAGGCGGTCAAATAGGCTAATCAGAACGGTGCGCCGACTACTAAGCCCCTTCGTCGGGCCAGGCAGAGTGTGCCTATTGGGAGCGTGTATTTTGCAGAAGTATATTACATATGCGGCTAGCTGCACATGCGCCCCCCTCCCACCTAGGGCCTTGGTCGCGCCCTCGCGCCTTGTGATTATGAGCTGGGCAGTGGCAGGCTTAGGCCCAGGGGCGATAGGAGCCTCTGCACCTTATATAATAG
>NRDT01000054.1:31635-56489 GCA_004124955.1 Starmerella riodocensis
ATGCTGGGTCCGTTAGCCAAACCCTTGGGGAGAGTAGTGGAAAGAAGCGTCGAAGAGTCTCATCGCTTCAGCTCGAGCGCTCAACGGAGAAGAGGAGGCGACAGCAGCTCGTTTACAAAGATGGGGAAGGCCTCCAGCAAACTCACCAAAGAAGATCTCCGCCAGCTCAAGAATGAGACCTATTTCGAGAGCAAGGAGCTGCAGCAGTGGTACAAGGGATTTCTGAAGGACTGTCCGTCCGGAGAGCTCACTCGGGACGGCCTGCGGGAAGTGTACAAGAAATTTTTCCCCTACGGCGACCCGTCCACGTTCAGCGATCTGGTCTTCCAGGTCTTCGACACGGACAACAGCGGCACCGTCGACTTCAAAGAATTCATAACCGCTCTGAGCATCAGCTCTCGCGGCTCCACCGAGGAGAAGCTGCAGTGGGCGTTCAAGCTCTACGACCGGAACGGCGACGGCAAGATCAGCTCCACCGAAATGCTGCAAATCGTCGAGGCTATCTACAAGATGGTCGGGACCATGATGAACCTCCCCGACGACGAGAGCACGCCCGAAAAGAGGGTCCGCAAGCTGTTCGACATCATGGACACGGACCACGACGGGGAGATCACATACGAGGAGTTCAGGGAAGGCTCGAAGAAGGAGGAGACGATAATGAGCGCCCTCAATCTCTACGATGGCCTCGTGTGAGCCGTGCCAAATCCACACTGGATTGGAGGACAGCGAGGAGTTGCGCCGCGCCGCGCCGCGCCGCGCCACGCACTGTTAGGAGCCAGCATCGCCATATGTTCTCCGCTGTCTTACTCGGCTACACACATGCCCACGATTATTATTTATTAGAAGAGCCAAGGGCACAAGGAGTGTCGTGAGAAGCACCGCGCCTGTTGCGGTGCGTTCTCCATGGCTTGTTCCTTGTCGTCGACTGGATTGTACGCTTTAATCTCTCCCTCCATCGCATCCGCCTCGGCACCGCGTCTTCCTGGTTCTGTTTGTCCTGCTGCAGTCTTCTGCCTGGGTATCCCCCACCGCCGGCCTATCGCATCTCCATCTTCTTTCCTGAGCGGCCCTCGTCTTATAGATCTTCTTGAAGGATCTGCCCGCGGCGAGCGACGCATCTTTCAGGACGAAGTCGAGCAAAATTACAACAAGGCGCGCGGAAAAACATAGGGGCGCTTTGCTGCAAGGAAGGCAAGAACTTTAGACGGCGGAACCAGACCGGATCCTCTATCGGAACAGAATAAAAATATATAAAAAAAAACAGAAGTCAAGAGAGAATTCGTAATTAACAGATTTAAAGAAGCTCGTCGTCGGGCGCATCCATGGCCTGCTGGATTTTGAGGCCGAGAGCGATCTTCCACTTATCCAGGGTCGAGAACTTGTCATACTCGTACAGCTTGTCCGTGAAGGATTTCTGGTCGTTGTCGCGCATGGCCTCGACGAAAGCCTGCAGGTACTGGTACTCTTTCGTCGACGCAAACGAGGGGTCCCACTCGACGTACTTCTCGAGATTGAGGTTCGCGGCCACGGCGTCGCCCTGCGCCAGCGTGGCAAAGACGGCGCGGAAAAAGTAGTCCTTCAGGCTCCACTTGGACAGGTTGGAGTTGAGGCTCTGCCGCGCCACGCGCTCGAAGTTCTCCACGGAGACGTCGTACTTGCCCTGGAGCGCCGCCAGCTCCGCGAGCTTCAGAAACGCCTTGTTGCTGAGCGCCTCGGCGCGGTCGTTGTAGAACCAGTCGCCGGCGTTCTCGTACGACTTGAGGGCCTCGTCGAGGTCCTCGAGGTCGTTCTCGAACAGGGCGCCCAGATCCATCTCGTACTGCGCCGCGCGGCGGAATTGGCCCCGCAGCGTGAACAGGTTCACGGCCTCCTTCAGGACGCGCGCGGCGTCGCGCGGCTCGTCGGTCCGATACGCCTTGTATGCCTCGATGAGGGTGTTCGCCGCCTCGTCGCGCGCCTCCGTCTGTTTCTGCAGGTCTGCGGCCTTCTCAAACGCCTTGCCCGCGGCCGCGCCGTCCTTCTTCAGCCGCAGCGCGTTCGCGGCCTGTATGTAGAGGTCGGCCGCGTCCTCGAGCTGGTACGACGAGGAGCCCATGATCTTGCTCATGAACCCGCTGCTAGAGCTGGCCTTGCGCTCGGCCTGTGCGATCAGGCTCTGTGGGTCCATTACCGACGGTATCTCACGCAATTCCTCGGGCCGTCTCGAAGGCACAACTGTCTGGATAGGTGTAGTGCGGTGCTTTGCGCACTGACACACGTCGTGCCGCCTAGGGTCACATGGGCTCGCTCGCGCTATCGACGGAAAACCCCACCACCACCCGCTTTGAACTGGCGCAGCCTGGCGCGACCTCGCGCGACGCGCCAGCGCGGGGACGAGAGCCGATGCTGCGCTGGCGTCACGCTATCAGCACACCCACTCAACACAATTGAGATGCTAAGTATAAGCTGGCCGGTCAGGGCAAGCCAGTGTGAGTGTGTGGGGATGCGCCGGTATAGATGGCGGCGCGTTTGTGCTGCCTGCATCCTGGCTGGGCGGCAGCGCGTCAAGCCTCCGCGCAAGGCGCCGCGCAACCCGCCTTGCACAAGTTGAGTTTCAGGACCATATTGGAGTTTTTCCCGATGGCGTGGAATACATAGCTCGTTACATATGTTAAAGCGTTGTGGTCGTCAGAGCGCCCGGAAGCGGCTCGCTGCCCAGCGAAAATAGCAGCTTTATGCTCAGCGTGGCGGCGACCACGATGGCCAGCGTAGTGCCGACCAGCAGGTTGAAGGGCAGGCTGACGTCCTCCTTCGAGCAGTCCGCGCCGCCCCAGTACGAGGTCCGGCCGGCCTCCTTCGTTGCGCCGCACGCGCAGGCGTACCTGCCGTTGCTAGTCCTGGCGCAGGTCCCGCGGCCGCTGCACGCGCTCGTCATGCGCAGGCACTCCGCCTCGGAGTCGAAGAAGCTGGGGATCTTTTCGAACGGCACGGAGACGTTGTCCTGGGCGTCCAGCGGCAGCCACGACTCCTCCGCGGAGCGTTTGCGCGCTCCCGCGGCCCCGCGTGGCGCCGCAACGAGCATGACGCGCGTGTCCTTGAGGGCGGCGGCCGCGTCGAGGACCGGCTGGCCGTGCAGCCGCTCGTACCGCGCGGTGTCCACAACTATAATCTCGCTCTGCTCGGCAGCGGTCGCGCTCGTGAGCGGCGCGCCGCTGGCGTCCCGGCCCGCCAGATCGAGGCCGGCCAGCGCCGCGCTGGCCAGGTAGAAGTCCGGCGAACCGAGCCGCGACTCGCAGGCGGCGGCGTCCAGGCCGCGGGCCACGACTACGACCGAGCGCTTGTCTTGCAGAAATGACGAGGGGATCTGCTGGGCGATTGAGTCGCTCCCCTCCGCGGCGGCGTCGTAGCCAAGCCCGAGGAAGTAGGAGACGGCATTGCTGGCCGCCTCGGCGCCGAAGACGCGGCCCGCCTTTCTGACCGGCTGCTCGTTGATCAGATACACCGGCAGGTCTGCTGCGGCCGCGCTCGCGGCCTGCAAAAAGACGAGGATGCTGAGCACCACCGAGCCGAGCATTTCGAGTCCTGAAGGTTGGCCGTGAGTAAGCAGCATCTCCAAAGTAGGCGGTGGCCGCCTGGCGCGAGACCCACACCCCCCCACCACATCAACAGCGTGCCTAGGACTAGATAGCGGGCGTTCAAGCAGCCCCGGCTTTCAGCACTCGTGAGTGCTCAATCGGCTGAACTCGAAACACTGTTCACAAAACTTGTGCTTAGACGCACTTACTGGGGCCACGCGCGGGAGCCGCGGCTAGATGCGTTACTTTAAGCGAGTAGTTAGTTACATAGGCGTTGTGCGTTAATCATGTCGGTCGTACGTCGTGGTGGGCTGCGGGCCATCAGACCCGCTTGGCGACCTGGATGGCCACCCGGCAGCCCTGCTTGATCGTCTCGGTCAGGAGCCAGTACGGCCGCGCGCCGTGCGCGTCGTTCTCCACGGCCGTGTCGAGGTGCTCGAGCTCGTCGTCGCGGAACTCGGAGACGACCTTCTTGAGCGCCTCGGTCGCCTCGTCCGAGCCCATGGTCTCGTGCATGTGCCTCAGCTGCGAGTTGTAGTGGCCGCCGATCACGGTCTCCACCGCCTCCGTGCACGCCATCGCGGCCTCCTTCCCCTTGAGGGCCGTCGACGCCCCCAGCGTGAACGCCGCGATCTTCCACAACGGCGTGAGCAGGGACGGCCGCACGCGGCCGTCCACCTGGATGGCGTCGAACGTCTGGTGGTGATGGATCTCCTGGTCCCACATGTGCTTGATGAGCGGCGCGAGCTTGGGGTCCGTGCGCGAGAACACGCAGTGCTGGCCCCAGTAGATGTAGTCCGCGGCCAGCTCGCCGGCCTGGTCGACGCGCACCAGCTGGTCCAGGAACTGGCTCTGCTTCGGCTGCTGGCTGCGGCTCGCCACGGCCTTCACGGCCTGTGCGAGGCGGGTCTTGCTCATGGCGGAAGGTGCGCGCTCGGAAAAAGTCTCGGCGGATATTAAGGGCAGCGGTTCGTCCGCTCGAGGCAGCGGCGGCGCCAGTCGCACCACCACACACCCAGCAGCACACGCGCGTAGATGCTGCCCGGCACGACGCGCGAGCCTCTGTCCGGGCCAAGGCCGCCATGCACTGCTAGCAATTAATTCACTATAAGCTCTACTATGTGGGCTTGCTTGATAACCGCTACGCAGCTAGCTACTCCGTGTAGTCTTTATCATTGTAGTCGTCCTCGTTCACGTCCAGCAAAACATTGTTCCGCCGCACGAGCCGTGCGCCGGGGTGGTCGACCTTGTACGCCTCGATGTCGTACTCGTCGACAACGTGGAAGGACTCGTAGTCCGCGCGTTTGGGCTTGGTCTTAGGCGCGCTCTCGAGCACCAGCGGGAGCTCGGGCGCGTTAGGCTTTCTTCTCGGCGGCTCCGGGCTGCCGGGACTTCTTCTCATTCTCGAGCTCGCGGCGCGTGCCCTCAAGCAGCTCGAGGTGGCCAACGCGCGCAGAGATAAGCTTCTCAGTGGCGCTAGTCAGCGCGGCAGTGTGCTTCTTCGCAATTGCGGCCTGCTGCACGGCGGCGCGCTTCTTGGGCTTCAGCGCCTTCGCGGTCTTCACAGTGAGCTTCCTGTTCTGGCGCTTCTCTACCGCGGGCTTGCCAGCAGCGTTGCTCTTCTTCTTCTTCAGCGCGCCCTGCGACATGTAATGTGGCACGAGCCGGGATCCGGAACTAAAGACGGGCCTGGTCTAGGAATTTAGCGCGCGCAAGTTACTCTACGGAACTGCTTGCCTCACGATTGCCCACCCTCAAAAAAAAATAATCGTGCCTGCGAGGTTTTGTGGCCGCCGGCAAAACAGCAGCCCTTCTTCCGAAACTCTTCCTCTTCAGGTTTGGGGTTAGCTGCCTTTACTAACCCATAAACGTTTCTTAGTACAGAGTAGCTATCATAGATCACGGAAATAGCGTGCGTGTAGGCCCACGGGCTGCGGAGGAGCCGTTGGAAGGGCCAGCGCTACGTTCAGACGATCTCGAGCTACGTGACGCCCTGCAACTGCGCCAAACGTTACTGGTGTGAAGAACAGCCCTTGCCAGGGAAGCGGCGGCCGAAAGAGAGACACCACGCGCCTGGCCGAGCCTGCACGACGACTCCACGTGATACGCCACGTCCTCCCAAGGGAATCGTATTTTTTTCTCTTTGGGAATGCGTTGGGTACATATATCTTTCACGACTCGAGTCGAGTAAGCGCGTCAACCAAACACCCCCCCAACGCTCTGTGAGTGTCTCACAGTGCCACTTTCGCTGCGGCCAAGATTTCAGGATGATCACCAAAGCCGGCAATGTGGCATTGTCGCCGTTCCGCGCCAACGAGTATGTCACGGCCATGAACCAGGTGCTGAACTCGTCGGCCATTGTCGCTTTGCGGAGCGTCCACATCCACTACATCCAGCCGAAAGAGGGCTCAGATCTGCCTGCCAACAAGGACAAGCTGGATCGCGTCCTCCAGATTTTGCAGTACGATGCGCCGTATCCGCGCGACGACGAGCTCTACCAGCAGCTCGTGGACGCGGTCGAGTCCGAGGCAGTGGACGGCGCGGCGCCGCTGCCGGACACTTCTGTGCTGCTGCAGGTCGTCCCGTACTCGGGCACGATCTCGCCCTGGTCCTCGAAGGCCACTAATATCCTGCACAATTGCGGGTTCGAGCACGATGTCGAGCGCGTGGAGCGCGGCCTGGCTCTCCTGGTCACGGTCCGCAAGGGGTTCCCTATCATGGACCACGTCGGCTCGGCGCTGTTCCTCAATACGATCCACGACCGCATGACGCAGCAGGTCGTGGTGGGTCGCGCCGTTTCCAGCGACGTGCTGTTCAAGTCGGACGCGCCGCGGCCGCTCGTGACGGTGGCGCGCAACGGCGGCATCGCGGAGGCCAACAAGACCATGGGGCTCGCGCTCGACCAGGCCGAGATCGACTACCTCAACACAGCCTTTCCCCACCGCGACCCCACCGACGCCGAGCTTTTCATGTTCGCGCAGGTGAACAGCGAGCACTGCCGCCACAAGATCTTCAATGCGCAGTGGAAGTTCGGGAGCGAGAAGGAGTTCCGCTCGAAGTCTCTGTTTAAGATGATCAAGACCACGCACGAGGCCAACGTCCACGCGGGCCACACGATCTCGGCCTACAGCGACAACGCGGCCGTCATGGAGGGCTCCCCGGCCTACTTCTACGCGCCAAACGCGTCCGACGGCTACAAGTACGAGCTTCTGCGCGAGGTCGTCCCCTACTTGGCGAAGGTCGAGACCCACAACCACCCCACGGCGGTCTCCCCGTTCCCCGGCGCCGCCACGGGCAGCGGCGGCGAGATCCGAGACGAGGGCGCCGTGGGGCAAGGCTCGCGGTCGAAGGCAGGCCTGGCCGGGTTCACCGTCAGCGACCTGCACATCCCGGGCTTCGAGCAGCCGTGGGAGCTCGACATTGGGAAGCCCAACCACATCTCCTCCCCGCTAGACATAATGCTGCAGGCCCCGCTGGGCTCCGCCTCGTTCAACAACGAGTTCGGGCGCCCCGCGCTGGGCGGCTTCTTCCGCACGCTGACCGTCAAAGTGTCCTCAAAGGTCGACGACGGCGAGGGCGAGGTCCGCGGGTTCCACAAGCCGATCATGCTGGCCGGCGGCATCGGCACGGTGCGGCCCCGGTTCGCCCTGAAGGACCGCGTGGTGCCCCCCGGAAGCGCCCTCATCGTTCTAGGCGGCCCGGCGATGCTCATCGGTCTCGGCGGCGGCGCGGCTTCCTCGGTTGCGGCGGGCGGCGACGCGAAAAAGGCCGATCTCGACTTTGCATCCGTCCAGCGAGGCAACCCGGAGATGCAGCGCCGCGCCCAAATGGTCATCGACCAGTGCGTCGCGATGGGCGCGAAGAGCCCCATCCTCTCGATCCACGACGTCGGCGCCGGCGGCCTGTCCAATGCATTCACCGAGCTGGTCCACGACAACGGACTCGGCGCGGAATTCGACATCCGCAAGGTGCCCTGTGTGGACCCCAGCATGTCGGCCATGGAGATCTGGTGCTGCGAGGCCCAGGAGCGCTACGTGCTTGCCGTGTCCAACGACGACCTGAGCCGGTTCGAGCAGATCTGCCACCGCGAGAGGGCCGTCTACGGCGTCGCGGGCTACGCGAAGGCCGAGCCACACCTCACTGTCATCGACAGCTTGCATCCCGAGTCGCCGGCCCCCGTGGACCTCGACATGTCGGTCCTGTTTGGCAACGCGCCGCGCATGCAGCGGACCGACGCGGCGAGGCGCCCCAACCTGCCGGTGTTCAGTCTATCGGCAGAGAACTTCAACGAGACCCTCGACCGTGTGCTGCGCATGCCCTCCGTGGGCTCCAAATCGTTTTTGGTCACCATCGGCGACCGATCCATCACAGGGCTCGTGGCGCGGGAGCAGATGGTGGGTCCGTGGCAGGTCCCTGTCGCCGATGTTGCCGTCACCATCTCAAGTTACGGCGATGACATCGTCACGGGTGAGGCGTTCGCCTCCGGGGAGCGCCCCACGATCGCCATTGTTTCGCCGGGCGCTGCGTCGCGCGTCTCGCTGGCTGAAAGCCTGCTCAACCTCTACGCAGCTAACATTCGGAGCCTGAGCGAGGTGCGGTTGAGCGCAAACTGGATGGCGGCGCCGGCGCACGCCGGAGATGGCCACGCGCTGTACGAAGCTGTGCAGGCGCTGTCTGAGGCCTGCATCCCGCTGGGCGTCTCGATTCCGGTGGGGAAGGACTCCATGTCCATGAAGATGAGGTGGGACGATAAGGAGGTGACCTCTCCCGTGAGCGTCGTCATCTCTGCGTTCGGCCCCGTCCTGGATGTGCGGCGGACGTGGACTCCTGAGCTCGCGCGCATTCCGAACAGCAAGCTTCTGTATGTCACTACGTCGAACAACCCGTCGGCCAACAGCTTGGGTGCCTCGGCGGCCGCCCAGGCGTTCAGGAAAGTCGGCTCGAACGTTCCCGACGTCGATCTGGGCATCCTCAAAGCTCTGCTGCTGGCCATCGAGAAGCTGCACAGAGAGGAGAACGGCCTCGTGCAAGCATACCACGACGTCTCGGACGGCGGCCTCGTCACGGCCGTGCTGGAAATGGCGTTCGCCGGCCGCACAGGCGTCCAGTTCACGGAGAACCGCCCGCAGGTGCTCTTCGACGAGACCCCTGCGGTCGTGTTCCAGGTCAGGGACGAGGACTCGAAACGCCTCGAAAGCCTCCTCATCTCCGAGGGCGTGCCCCCGGAAAACATTGCCGTTGTGGGCAAGCCCAACACGTCGAAAGAGCAAACCGTTAGCTGGCAAGGCGTGAAGGCGGACACCACACGCGCCGAGCTGCAGAAGCTGTGGACCCTGACCTCTCACAACATGCAGAGAATACGCGACAACCCGAAGTGTGCCGACCAAGAGCTCGCCAATCTCGCGGACAACCACGATCCCGGGCTCGCCTTCGTCTTCGACTTCAAGCCCCAGCTTCCGCTACAGAGCAGCGGCCCCGCTCCCAAGGTGGCCATCCTTCGAGAGCAGGGAATCAACGGCTACATGGAAATGGCCTGGAGCATGCAGCAGGCCGGCTTCGAGGCTGTGGACGTGCACATGAGCGACCTCCTCAGTGGGCGCGCGGACCTGGCTTCCTTCGTGGGCCTCGCTGCGCCTGGTGGCTTCTCGTACGGTGACGTGCTCGGTGCCGGAAACGGCTGGGCCAGCAGCGTGCTGCACCACAAGTCTTTGAAGGACATGTTTGCGAGGTTCTTCGAGCGCCAAGAGACGTTCACTCTTGGCGTATGCAACGGGTGCCAGTTCCTCACCAAACTGAAGTCGCTGATCCCTGGCTGCGAGAGCTGGCCTTCTTTCGAGCGCAACCTCAGCGAGCAATTCGAGGGCCGCACGTGTGAGCTTGAGGTCTTCGAGGACTCCGAGAGCGTCACTTCTGTCTTCGCCGGGCCCATGAAGGGCTCTCGCTTCCCCATTGCCGTGGCGCACGGAGAGGGCCGGGCCCACTTCGACTCTGCTGAACAAGCCCAGTCGTTCGCCGCGCAGCATCTCGGCATCATGCGCTATGTCGACAACTACGGCAAGCCGACCGAGAGATACCCGTTCAACCCCAACGGCAGTCCGCAGGGCCTCGCGGGTATCCGAAGCCCCGATGGCCGCGTCCTCGCAATGATGCCTCATCCGGAACGCAATGTCGTTCTGTCGGCTCAGTCGTGGAAGCCCGCAGACCTCGACACCGCGCCGTGGCTTCAGCTGTTCATCAACGCGAGACACTGGGTGGAGAGCAAACGCACATAGTATGTTTCAGTTTTTTTTTATTTTTCACACAAGTTTAGAAGGAACGGAGAAACCGGGACTGGCATTCCGCCGCCTCTTGTTATATAATAGAGCAAAGCATAGAAGTTAACCAGAATTGATAGAGACTCGCGCGCCGCGCGTGCTTTCCAGCTTTGAATAATAAAAGTAAACAGCAGAAGTGTCTAGGCCCTGACCCTGCGGGCTCATCGGGACGGTGGGTGCAGCAGTATCGACGGTAGAGGCGATGGGCATTGATGAGGACCGCGAGTTCATGAAGCTGGCGCTCGAGCAGGCTCAGAGGGCGCTCGACCACTCTGAAGTTCCGGTGGGGTGCGTGTTTGTGCGGGACGGAACTGTTGTTGGGGCTGGCCACAACGACACGAACCGGAGCCAGAACGGCACGCGGCACGCTGAATTGTGCTCTTTGGACCGGATCCTTGAGACACACGCACCCTCATCGCTCAGATCGACGGACCTGTACGTGACAGTGGAGCCTTGCATCATGTGTACCTCCGCGCTGCGGCAGCTCAGGATACGTCGCGTCGTTTTCGGGGCCGGAAACGAGCGGTTCGGCGGCTGCGGCTCGGTGCTAGCTCTGAACCGCGATTCGCAGGAAGAATCGCTGGGGTATCCGTTCAGCGTTTATCCCAATATCATGCGGAAGGAGGCCGTTCTTCTGCTGCGCGAATTCTATACAAAGCAAAATCCCACGGCGCCCCAGCCGAAGACCAAGAAGCAGCGCATTGTGAAGGACGAGATACCACCTATAGACTTCCGCCTCTACCTTGACGAGGAGCAATTCAAGGCTTACTATGGACGGGACAAGCTCGACGAGTTCCTGAGCGGGCAAAGTCTTATGCCATGAGGTTGTTCGAGAGCCTCTGTTTCCTCAGCACAGCAGCGTGTTTTCCCTGCCAGTCAATTGCTTCTCATGGCGCTTTCCGCAGTCCCTTCACGAGCAGCGTTCGAGACTGCTGGACAAAAACGACTGATCTCTCCCTATTTATTAATGAACTAGATTCGGCCTTAGTGCGCCGGTGCTATAAAGGACTGTACTTAAAGCTTAGACCCCTCGGGCAGCTCGATGGCGGCAGCGGTGATCGCCTTCGTGCCACGCTCGACGACGTGGGTCTCGAAGATGACCTTGTTGCCCTCCTTCCAGCCGATCAGACGCAGAGTCTCGCCGGGGAAGACGTGGCCCGAGAAGCGCACCTTGACGTTCTTGAACACGCCGAACTTCTCCGTGAGCAGTCTGACCGAGATGCCGAAGGTGCCGAGGCCGTGCAAGATGGGCTTGTCGAAGCCGCCGACAGCAGCGAACTCCGGGTCGATGTGCAGCGGGTTGAAGTCGCCCGAGAGACGGTAGATCGCCGCCTGGTTCTCGGTCGTCTTGTACTCCGCAGTGAAGTCGGGGTCGCGTGCAGGAGGCTTGTTCGCGGCAGTGATGGGGCCGTGGTCGTCGAAGTTCTTCTTGCCGCCGAAGTCGCCAGAGCCACGCAGGAAGGTCGACATGACGTTGTAGAAGACGGGGTCTCCGCTCTCGTCGACCGAAGTGAACTCCGACATGACAACCGCCGCCTTGCCCTTGTCGGCCAGGTCGAGCAGCTTGCCAGTGGTCTTCAGCTTGCCCTCGGTCTCAATCGGCCACTTTTTCAGCTCGAGGTACTGCTCGCCGTGAAGCAGCTTCATGGGGTTGAAGTTGGGAACAATGTTGTCGTATGAGGGGGAGACGCTGAATACGGGGATGGAACCGAACGAGGGAACCGGCTGGAAGTCCTCGTCGTTCTCGAAGACGTACTTCAGCTGCTTCTCGCTGGCACCAACGCCAAGGTTGTAGAGGATGATCGTCCTCTCGTTGAAAGAGTACTCACCCTCGCCAAGGGGCTGGCCGATCTTGGAACCTTCCTCACCGCCTTCCTCGGCCTCAGCAGCCATCTCGAAAATGGCCATGTTGGACTCCGTGACGCTCTCGGGGTTGGTCGCGCGGCCGTCGTCGAAGTTGGTGATCTTGCCCCAGCTGTCGCGCACCTTCTCAACAGTGATACCGGGGATGGCAACGCCGCCCGTCCTCTGCCACCTCGTGCGCCCGATCCAGCCAGCACCCGCCTCGTAGATCTTACCGGTCTCGGTGAACTGCTCGCTGACGAGAACCACGGTGAGCGGAGCGATGTAGTTGGGCTTGAGCGCCTCAAGCATCTCAGGGGGGAACACCTCCTTCGTCATCGCAGTGCCTGCGGTCGGCGCAACCACGTTGGCCAGGATGTTGTACTTCGCACCCTCCAGAGCAAGCGTCTTCGTGAAGCCGATCAAACCAGCCTTGGCGGTCGCGTAGTTGGCCTGGCCGAAGTTGCCGTAGATACCAGAGGTGGAGGTGGTGTTCACGATGCGGCCGTACTTCTGCTTCTGGAAGTAGGGCCACGCGGCGCGGGTGACTGAGTAGCTGCCAAACAGATGCACCTGCTGCACAACGTTCCACAGGTCGGGAGTCAGTTTCAGGAAGCTCTTGTCTCGGATAATGCCTGCGTTGTTGATGACCGCGTGGACGGTGCCGAAGTTGTCGATCGCAGTCTTCACAACGGCCTCGCCATCAGTGGCACTGTGCTTGTCCGCGACAGCGGTGCCGCCGGCCTTCTTGATGAGCTCGACGGTGCCCTCGGCATCGCCCAGGTCGTTAACAACAACCTTTGCGCCGTGCTTGGCCAGCAGAAGCGCGTACTGCTGCCCGATGCCGCCCCCGGCGCCAGTGACGATGACGACCTTGCCATTGAACTCGATGGGGGTGCTGCCCTGGTCGCTCGGCTTCAAGTTGCCAGCCTCGCTGAGCGAGGACATGAGGTCCTTGGGGCCCGTAGGGTGCTCGGCACCCTCGAAGTTGTCGTTGATCTCATCGAAGCGGTTGAACACGGCCGCCGGAGTGAAAGACTCGTCCGGCTTGAACTGGACGCCAGCTCCGCGCTCCCAGCGAACCTTGGTGACGACGCCTGCGGCGGTCTCGTAGATACCGTTGGTCTCCTTGCTGCTCTCGTGCACGAGCCAGCCAACAACCGGCACAATGAGCTCCGGCTTCAGCTTGTCCAGAATGTCCTGCGGAAGCACTGTCTCAGTCATGCGCGACGCCGCAAGCGGCACAATCACGTTGGCGGTGATGTTGTACTTGGCGCCCTCCTTAGCAAGCGTCTCCGTCAAACCGACGAGAGCCGACTTGGCAGAAGAGTAGTTCGCCTGACCGAAGTTGCCGTAAAGACCAGCGGCGCTGGCGGTGTTGATAACACGGCCATACTTCTGGTCGCGGAAGTACGGCCACGCGGCACGAGCCACGGCGTACGAGCCGAACACGTGCACAAGCTGGACGAAGTTCCAGTCCTTGTCGGTGATCTTCTTCATGCTGACGTCGCGGAGAATGCCGGCGTTGTTGATCACAATGTGGACGGTGCCGAACGCCTTGACGGCCGTCTCAACGATCTTGTCGCCGTTCTCAACGCTGTCGTAGTTGGCCACCGCCTTGCCGCCGAGAGCTTCAATTTCCTTCACAACGCCGTCCGCAACGCGCGCATTGCCCTCAGTGCCGGCCAGGGTGCCGCCGAGGTCATTGACGACCACTGAGGCGCCGCGCGCACCGAAGAACAGGGCGTAGGCCTTGCCAAGACCACCACCGGCGCCAGTGACAATGACGACCTTACCGTCGTACCTTAGATTTTCTCCCATCGTTGTGTGATTTGCCAATTCTCTAAAAATCGTGGGGTAACAGGAACTGGCTCAAGGTACCCACGCCGTATAAATATCCCGTTCGAACCCCACCCCACCCACCCTGCCCGATCACGTATCCGCGCATCAGCTTACAGCTTCTCGGCTGTGGTTCGGAACCCCCCGCACTTTATTGAGGGTAAGGGCGACGAGGGGGGGGGCAAACGTGCATGCGTCTAACTGGCAGCGCGCATTGCAGCCTCGGCTTGGCGTGAATAAATATGAATGTGACCATTTGAGGATAGAGACGCTCCGATTGTGTTCACGCCGTCGCTGCCTCACAAAATTTCCGGGTGCTGGCCGCAGCTCGAGGCTGGCTGCAAGAGCCATGTTGCATAATTCATATGTGCGTTCTATGTAAGTTATGCCATAACAATTAGAGATTCACCGTAGCCAATGCTCCAGCCTCTGAGCGAACGCGGCGCAAGACATGGCATTCCTATATTCGCGCCGACCTGAAAAATGACACACGGGGGTCAATACCTGACTTTTTCCTCAACGTTTATCAGAGTGAGCGGTTTGAGAGCTGTTTATGAGAACTCGGGCGCCTCTGTGGACATAAGCAGGCCGACAATGAGTCCAAACAAACCGATGACTGAACCGAAGATCTCGATCACCAAGATCTTGACAAAGAGACTGGGGTCCGCCGCGTCAGCCACGGCAGCCGTTGCGCCAGCAATGCCAACGGTGACGCCGCAGACGAGGTTGGAGACACCAACGGTCAGGCCAGACCAGAAGACAGCGTAGCCCGTGTAGAGGTTCTCCTTCGAGAGCGCCATGTTGGGGCTGGCCGATGCGATTTTAGACGAGAGCACAATAGACGTGATGAGCCCGAAGATAGCAACAACCTCGCAGAACACCACGGACACGAGGTTTTTAGTGGTCACTCGCGGGACTTTGACACTCGCACCCAATATGCTGGTGCCCGTAATAAATATACCCCATGCTGCACCCGCAATACTGAGTCCTGTGCAAAGAGCGACGCCTGTGAGCGCCCACAAGTAGGGGCTTGTGGTTTCCAGAAAGTGGCCTATGTCGAACTGCTCACCTTGGCCGTTGAACAGAGCATACGACGCAAAGGTGCTGGCTGCCAGGAACGTGACAGTCGCAGACGCGTAGGTTAAAGCACCCATTGGAGTTCTTCTGCAACCGAGGTCGAACGAGACGGCAGGTCAGCTCAGCAAGTAGCCTCTCTCAACCGCGCCTCGAGGTGCAACTAGCACACAAATGTGTCGTTCGTTTGGATGACTAATGTGGCACGTGAGTAAACCCGGGCGCACCTTAAGCTCGAGCCATCGCTGGGGCGCGTCGTCGGGTTGGTGTAGCGATAGCGCACGCACGCAGCGGCTCGCGCAGCGGCTCGCGCAAGCTAGTCGCAATAGACGTGAGTTTAGCCATTGAAGGTCAGGTGTAAGGTGGCAATATGTAATGTAATTCTACGAGGATCCAAATACTTTCGCAGTTCGCCGTCAGAGCCTCTTGTTGTGTTGCCAGGGTGAAATTGGCGCCAGCATCGATCGAAGGCGCGCGATTGATTACGTCGCTGCAGATTTCCTGTTCGCAGCCTCGAGAAGACGACGTCGTCGCGACTTCACACATATGCACGGCCTATGTAATGCTTGAACTGCCCATTAAATTTGTGTGCGAGGGGTGGCTCGCTGCTCTTTTGTAGCTAGCAGCTCGAGGCGCCCATTACTGGGAGTTTTCCTTATTGAACTTTATTTGCATGCGGCATCTTGATTAAGCTTGGAGCTGAACTATTTAGAGATGCTAGGGGAGGCCTGATAGCCGGGTATGCATGAGGGTTAGGACGTCAGCTCGAATGTGCGGTTTTGGTGTTTAGGAAAGTATCAGCGCTATCGATCCACCGATTAGATCAACAACTCTAATCTGCATATATTTCATCAATTCTATTTATCTCATCTTAACCTTCGAGATTTATCTCTTACTCAAATCGAGACCATCTTTGATGAAGGGTGAGCATGAGATGCTCATTACTAGATTATAAAGGAACTCGCGACCAAACACAACGCCGATTGCACCAATTTTCGAAACGATACATGGAGATTAAGCAGTGCGAATCTGTGGCAGCGCCAGTCTTGGCAGGTCCATCAGCTCTTGACTTGGAGCGTCTAGCTGTGGACACAAGGTCATCAGCGAAATATTCAGATATCGGGCTCAAAACCCCGGCCGACTCACCTACGTTAGAGGGATCTGAGTCGTCAACCTCCAACACAGCACAAGCTGCTACTTCTGCTGCTGCTACTGCTACCTCCGCTGCTGCCTCTCGCGCAAACGCTCTTTCGACAACATTGGAAGGCTCTGAAGGTCACAATACAACGCCCGCTGCTAGTCTACTCGGAACTGCGTATGACGTACATGGCGATAGCAAAGACATAGCGGCTATCCTGGAGTCCTTGAAAGTGATTAAAAGAGAGAGTCTCGGTCTTCCGTCATCAGAAAACGTGTCGCCGCACTACTTGTGTGATCAGTCGAGCACTGACCATCAGACAACAAAAGAAGGGGCTAAAGCGAACAATGATATTCACCAACAATCCCAAGGTGTTAACAACGATTTTGACACCATCAAACTACCCTCACCCGTTGATCAGTCAAAATTTGGAAGTGTTCTAAAGGAGATTCAGTTGGAAGCAGAATCGGTGCACAAAAAATTGTCGTCGTCAAAAACCAACAGCGAGGCATCTGAATTAGTGGGACTGCTCAGGACCCGGCTCGATGGCTACGTCGAAAAGCTCGTGCAAAAGGACGCCGCAGGAAATAGCGAAGCGACCTCTCCCGACCCGTGCCAACCAACATCGAATGTTGCTGACATTCAGCCAGCAGAAACGATTGCAAACAATGCAATTGCACCCATTCAAAGTCGCATGCACTTCCAGGACGAGCCTTCAACGAGCCTCGGAGAGGCTACTCGCCTCTATTCCAGTGGTCAAAGCGTTCCTGCTCAGATCCCTACACAGTCGTATGAAATGCCGCGCTTAGTACCACCTCAACAGGAGCCTATATCGAACTGCGTCATGGCTCCGGAAAGCTCACACTTCTCTCCATACCCATTAATAGAGCCTGTGTATGCTCAGCCACCAGCTTCTTTGCCTTGGGCTCCATTTGGTCAGGATGCGTACTTTAGAGCGTCAATGGGTATCGCCCCTCATCAGAGCACACAGAGCGGCATGTATCAGCCGCAGTCCTCATATGTAGCCAACGTCCGCAATGACCAGCCTGGTCTGCCGCAGTGGCCCACATTTGTTCCCACACCAAGATTTCCTACCTATCACAAGCAAATTTACACAGCTCAACGCGATCCCCACCTTTCCGCCCCTGTGCACTTCTACGATTCTGGCGGTTTGCGAAAAGAGAGCGTAGAGACGTACGCAAAGGATGCAGAGTTCAATCGGTACGAGCAGCCTTTTCCTTTGCCATCGCGCACGCGCAAGCGGATGCGGTTGAGCTCGAAAGAGGGCATGGCTTGCCAGCAATGTGGCGCGCAATCCACACCAGAATGGCGTCGCGGGCCTGAAGGCCTGCGGACCCTCTGCAACGCATGCGGGCTCTACCACGCGAAGATACTACGGAAGAAAGGTGAGGCCGAGGCCGCGCGACTCCTCCGCGAAAGGCGACCAGTGCCTTATAAGAGGACTCCGCAATTTCTTCCCTGAGCTCAAACCAGCCTTTTGTAGTGGCTGGACGCGCTGAACCTTGCAAGAGTATAAATTGTGAGTTTTGTTCGGTTGCCAACTATCTTAAGTACATAGTTCTTGATCAGGCGACACATAGCTGTAGCTGAAGTTGTTCCTTTTTTGTTGGTTTTTTTGTGGGGACACACCACCATCAATAGTTCTGCTGCGTTGATCGAAATGCGTCAACAAGCACGCAGTACCTCTATGCCAGGCGCTCAAGATTTGGATGAATGTAATACCTCTATATCGAGTTCGGAGCCGGGGCTCACCCGCTCATTGCTCGGACCGCTGCTTATACTCAGCCACGCGACGTTGGAAGTCCAGGTACTGGCACTCCTCATAGTCGTGTCTTAATTGTGTGCACTCCCATGGAAGAAACGCAGATTCTCTGCGGCACTTGTTGAGCGGCACAAGCAGGGCAGCACAGCGGTCTCTGAAGGCAAGCGGGATCTTGTTGTCCTTCATCTCTTGCTCCGTGAGGTGCGGCGGGAGTTCTTTCAAAGCCATGGTTGTAGGAGAATAGGCAGCCAACAGTTCCGAGAGCTTCTCCTATCCTTTTAGATGAGATACGGTAGTCTCATACATAGGTCCAATTATTGGCTACCTAAGTCACATGTTTGATGCTACTCTATACTGCTATCATACAGAAAGAGGTGGTGATTTTGCTTGGCAGTAGGGCTCGAGCGATGCACTGATGTCAAGGCACCACACCAACACCACCACCACCATCACCACCACAACTTCTACCCATATATATATAGACACTCGAGCAGAGGTCTGAAGGCTGCGTCTGAGTGGAGGGAGGCCTGCCTTGACGACACAATATGGAGGCTTTGGTGGCCCTGAAAGCCAGCGTGAGCAGTGATGGCAAGCCGGATGAGTTCGAACTTCTAGACTCGAGCGGCAAGGTCGTGGAAGACCTGAAGGCTGCGGATGCGCTCAGAACGAGGTCTCCGCCCCAGCAATTCAAGCTCGGCTCACAAACGGCGTTTGAGTCTGCCAACGCCGAGCTCGGCTTCATTGATCTGCGCACCGTCGTGAACTGCTGGCAGTGTCGCGAGCTGTCGGTCCCGCAGTACATTGCCACCTCGGATGAGCTGGGCATCCCTAATTTGAAGTTTCTGGAGCGCACAGACCTGATTGAATGGCTGGAAGGCTCGTCCACCGAGAGCGAACACATCAAAGATAAGAAAGTGCTTGCGAAAAGCGGCAGCCAGGCCGAGGAGGATGTGGAAATGGCGGACGCAAGCACTCCAGCGGAAGATGTCGTGGAAGACAGGGGAGCGCTGCTGGATCATACCACCATACTGCGCGGCAACAAGCTGCAGAACTTCAGCAATGTCGCCACTCTGGGCCACAAGAGCCTAGTGTCTGAGTTCCGCGCCGCCTCGGCAGGCCGCCCGTCGTCCGGGTTCGACAAGTCTGCCCGGCCGGCCGAAGCACCGCTCTCGGCCTCGGCGATGCCCCCGCTGAAGCCTGCGAAGGGCAAAGACCCGATCATCCTGCTGTCTCCCAGCCCCTCGAGTCTGCTCAACATGGCCAATGTCCAGGAGTTTCTGGAGAAGGGCAGTTTCAAGCCGGTGCTGAAATCGGCCACTTCGCCGAACTTGCTCAGAATTACTCGTAACTCGAAGGTGATCGGGTCAAAGGTGAAGTTCGTGGTCGTGGACTCGGTGGACCAGTTCAAGCCGGACTACTGGAACCGCGTCGTGGCGGTGTTTGTGACTGGACAGTCGTGGCAGTTCCGCTCCTACAAGTGGAACGACCCCAACAAGCTGTTCCAGCATGTCTTGGGGTTCGGCCTGGTGTACAAGAACGATCCGGTCCCGGATAATCTCAAGCAGTGGAACGTCAAGGTCGAGCCCATCGAGCGTTCGGCGAGATTTAGGGACCAGGAGGTGATCGAGCGAGTCTGGGAGCGTATCGAAGCGCATATGATGGCTCGAGGGTGGCCAGTTGTGCGCGCCTCTTAGCAGCGTTTCGTGTACTAGTACACTAATACTGGCCGATCGCGCTAATACAGGAGTGTGAGTGCTCGACACACTCAACTGCTAAGAAAATAACAAAAAGAGTTCTTTAGAGGCTCGATGCGACGGAATTACGGGCGGCGGCTGGCGTGCGCCCGGCTGGCGGACGCTCATTGTCAAATTGTAGCTTCATGGCGGACGTTGCCATGCCCCTCGGCACTGCCTAATGCGGAATCATGTAATTATATTATTTCTTGAAGCTCAATAAATAGAGAAGGATCAGAAGCGCTCCTTCAGGCGCGAGGAAACGATGCGAAGGTTTCCGTATATTTTGCTTGGTGGCTTACCCAGAATGAGGCTCACGACAGACTCTCTCGCGATCTTGATATTCTTGAAGCCGCCCAGGATGTGGATTTTGGAGTCGGCCAGCACAACCCGTGTGCGGCTGGCGTTCTCTATCGCGAACTTCATCTTGCCGTCCTTGCCGGCGATGCGGCCGATGGCTCGACTGAGATGGTCGCCCTGCAGGGTCTTAATGTCTTTGATCTCGAAGCTCTCGATGTAGAGATCGTCCAGCCGCAGCAGCGCCGTGGCATCGTCGATGTCGAACCCCAGCATGAAGGCGCGGAGGAAGTCGTCGCCCTTCTGGATGGCTCCTCTGTCCGTGTTCTCGCGCGAGGTTCTGAGCAGCACGCGCTTCCGGCCCGGATCCATCTTGACCTGAAGCTTCAAGTGGTCGACCAGAGGGAAGTAGACCTTGGGCCACGTCTCTTTCAGCGGCTTGAAGCGGTGCGGCGGGACGGCCACGGCTCTTCGCTCGGCCTTGACGCCAAGGGGTTTGCTGGAGTCCGCGGAGAACTGCGGGCGCCCCTCCTCGTCGACAACGAATTCGCCCTTGGACTTATCGTCTGTGGACCCCAGCTCGATAGGAATGGTCGTCGTGACGTCAATCATGACGTCGTCCAGGGCCGCATCGGAGCCCTCCGCGGTCTCGGTCTGGACGTCAAGTGTATCGGGAATCGGAGCCTCAGAGGACTTCTTCAGGGCAGTCGGAGCAGGCATGGCTGGCAGCAATTGGGGGCTCTCTAGCTTTGTGTGATAGAGCAGCTCAGTATTTCTCGGTTGCAAGGACCCTTTCCTGCTTTTTTGGCTGTTCGAGTAGGCGTGTCGATTTTATGCGATGCACGCTCGTTGCCCCAAATATTTTTTTTTTTCTTTTATGGCGAGGGAGCCCTCCCTCCCCCTTCACCTGCCCATTCCTAACGGTTTGGCAGAAAGAACTGCCCTCTTTCCCACTGTTCGTCACCTGACGCAAACTGGGCACGAGCCCAAGTTATGCACCCCTCTCTTCTCCCGCAAGCGTGCGCATCATCATCACAAGACAGAGAGGTACCAGGCGTGCGTATTAAGGTTGGAGTCGCAGGAATTGATGGCCAGAAGGCTGGTGTGAAATAGAATCATGAACGAGGCTAAATACGCGCGCTTGTTTCTGGGCGTCACCTTGGCGTTGCGTATACTTTATGCCCTCAGCTTCTCCTATCTTCACCCTGACGAGCACCTCCAGGGCCCGCAGGAGATTTTCCACGGGACCTACGGATGGGCGGCGCAGACCCCCTGGGAGTTCACCTCCGAGTATCCGCTGCGCAGCTTCGTGCCATTGTGGCTGGTGTACGGCCTCCCGACGGGCTTCTCGACGTCGGACACGAACCCCGTGTACATTCTGTACATGTTGAGACTGCTGTTTGCGGCGGCGACGTGGATTCTGGAGGACATGGCCGTGAACCGGCTGGCGCGCACGCGCAACGACAAGCTGCGGGCCATGTTTTTCGTGAGCACGTCCTACGTGACGCTCACCTGGCAGTCGCACACCTTCTCGAACAGCTTCGAGACCGTGCTGGTACTGTGGTTCCTCGTCATTTTGACCGAGGCCCAGCAGATCCCGCGCTCGTCGTTTGTCAGTCCTTTTGACAAGCACTACGACATCGCCCTTCTGGGCGCGATCACCGTGCTGGGCATCTTCAACCGCCCGACGTTTGTGGCGTTCTGCTTGCTGCCGAGCCTCACCCTGCTCAGGCAGTTCTACAGGTTCCCCGCCACCTTCCTGACCTTTGCGCTCTCTGTTGCCGTCGTGTGCGGGTTCTGCATCTCGCTGGACACGTTCCTGTACGACGACCACCAGAACTGGGTGATCACGCCCCTGAACTTCATGCGCTACAACCTGAGCGCGGAGAACCTGAGCAACCACGGCATCCACTCGCGCTTCACGCACCTCGTCGCGAACCTGCCGCAGCTGCTCGGACCGGGCCTGCTGCTGCTGCGGCCGGACTGGCTCTCGCTGCCCATGCAGTCGATCGTCGGCGCCCTCGCCGTGCTGTCGGCGTTCCCGCACCAGGAGGCGCGCTTCCTGCTGCCCCTGGTGCCGATCCTGTGCTCGCAAATGGACCTCGACGTCTTCCGCTCGCCGCGGCTGCGCAAGGCCGCCATTGTGCTGTGGCTTAGCTTCAACCTGGTGCTGGGGATCGTGATGGGCGTGTTCCACCAGGCAGGAGTGCTGCCGGCCCAGGTCCAGGTGGGCGAGCTCGAGAAGCCGGCCACGGTGCTGTGGTGGAGCACCTACACCCCGCCGCTCTGGCTGACGGGCCTCCCCGCAGCCGAGGTCAAGTACGCCGAGCTGAGCCCGTACGGCGAGACCGTCGAGGGCATCGAGGCCCTTGTCCGCGGCGAGTCCGGGCTCGCCGCGCCGAAGCTGCTTACCGAAATAGATCTGCAGGGGGCCGACGCGGACCTGCTCCGCGGGGTTCTGGGAAGCATTCCGCCGAGCAGCCAGCCGTTCTATCTCGTGGCGCCCCTGTGCAAGCGGAAGGTGATCAAGGGGCTGCTTGACGAGGGCGCGCAGACGGAGCCGGTCTGGACGACTTTCTTCCATCTCGACCCGACGCTGCTCGATTTCCGAGACCCTGCCTCGCTCGAGCTCGGACTCGGCATCTGGAACCTGACTGCCCCAGCCTGACTTGCCGCACGAGCGCTCGCTGCCCAGTTCTGCCGTGGTGAGGACCGGCAATGCGCGTGTTGCGTGCTATTCAGTGGGTGCGTACTAATTGTGGGTGTGTTTGTGTGTTTGTGTGTGTGTGTGTATACACAAATTCACGACTCCGCATCGTCGAACATTGGTAGAGTAATGACATGCGTGTCAAGCCGCCGCCTCCCTCCCCTCTAATGCCTCGTGAGGGGTTGGAAAGAAGGCCGGCTACTTCGAAAGAATAATATAGCAAGTATTGTAGTTATTGACAAAAACGGAGCCCGCAGGCCCCTTGGCGAGCTCGGCCCTCTAGGCAAGCTCGGCCCTCTAGGCAAGCACCTCTTTGAGTTTTAGCACCAGCTCCTTGTTCTCCTCCTCGGTACCCACAGACATGCGCAAGCACCCGAGACAGCCCGCCTCCTTCCCGCGGAACCGCACCACGATCTTGTTGCTCTCGGCCATCGTCGTGTACACGAGGAGGGCGCGGTCGTTGGACGGCTGGCGCGTCTCCTTGTCGAGCACCTCGACGAGGATGAAGTTCGCGTCGAGGCCCCCGCGGACGCGGCCGAGGCCGTCGATCTGGGCGAACGCGTCGACGAGCCAGGAGCGCTGCTGCTGGATCTTAGCGACGTACGCCTTCATGATCGCGATGGACTCGGGGGCGAGCGCGCGCGCGGCGACCGCCGAGGTGGTGGACGAGATGTTGTACGGGGCCTTCATGGCGTTGAGGACGCGCGCGAGCTGGGGGTGGGCGAAGCTCATGCCGAGGCGGAGCCCCGCGAGCCCGAAGCTCTTGCTCAGCGTCTGCAGCACGACGAGGCGCGGGTGCTTGTTCACCAGCGGCGCCAGGGACGGCATGCCCTCGGTGAAGTCGATGTACGCCTCGTCGACCACGACGAGGCCGCGGTCCCACCCGCTCAAAACCTTGAGAATCTTCTCCGGGTCCACGCGTTTCGCCGTGGGGTTGCCCGGCGAGCATATGTAGATCAGCTTGATGCTGGCGTCGGCCGACAGCGCGGCCAGGACCTCGTCCGGGCGCAGGTCGAAGGTCTCGAGGTCGAGCGGGACCTTCACGATCTCGACGTCGTTGATCTCGGCGCAGACCGAGTACATGCCGTACGTCGGCGGGCAGATGAGCAGCCGCTCCTTGCCCGGCGCGCAGACGGCGCGGATGAGCGTGTCAATCGCCTCGTCGCTGCCCACGCCGAGAAACAGGTTGTCAGCGGTCAGGCCGCCGCCCCGGAACTCCGCAATGCGGCTCTTCACGTCTCTTTGGTGCGGGTCGGGGTACCGGTTGAGGTCGAGCGCCTGCTCGGCGTCGGAGAGGTTGTGCACCGCCGATCCGTGCGTGTTCTCGTTCGCGTCGAGCAGGATGCCCTGGTCGTAGTCGTCGCGCGCGCACCGGTACGGCTCGAGCCGCAGGATGTTCGGCCTCACGATCTTCTCCAGACTCATGATGCAATTGCGCGTCGGCGGTGTTCCAAGCTCTCGCCAGCGATCACACACGATGCGATGCGTGGGCGGGAAGGGGGTGGTGTGGGACCGCGCTGGGCCAATGACTCAACCTAACCTCCGCGCGCCAGCAGCGCGGCCTCGCCAGATCGCGCTGCATAGCGGGCCCAGCTGGGACAACTGGCACCTCCGACAATCCCATGTCAACACAGCAGCAGGCGCAGGCAGGCGGCGGCGCAGCGCTCGACGAGCAGGCCAAGGGCGAGATCGCGCGCTGGGCCGAGGCCGAGGTGGGCAAGGCGAAGGTGCGCTCGGCGATCCACAACTTCACGGACATCTGCTTCAAGAAGTGCGTCACCCACGCCGCGCAGCCGACCCTGAGCAACGTCGAGTCCGACTGCATCCAGAGCTGCGTGAACCAGTTCCTCGACACGAACGTCAAGATCGTGGAGCTCATCTCGAAGCAGGCCAGCTGAGAGCGAGCCTCACGGCGCAGAAGTGTACATAGCCGCGCTGTCTCGATAGATTGTCAAGTAGCCTAATTATAAGCTTAGAGGAGGGGCGGCATTGGAGCGGCCACAGGCCGTCACGGCTGAGAATGGTGCGGGCCGGCTCCGCGCGCAGGTAGCGCCTGCGCTTGTGCGCCGAAAACCACTGCTTATCTCACCCAGACTATAAGGTCTCGCGTCTACCGGTACTTTTGGTGGCGCCGCGTCGCGCCCGACTATGCAGAGCCCCGAGACTTCCGCCGAAGCAACTCCTGGCGCGGGCCGTACGCGCGGCAGCGAGCGCGGCAGCGAGCGCGGCAGCGAGCGCGGCAGTGAGCGCGACACGGCTGCAGGGCCCGCGACGCGAGCGCGCCGCGCCATGGCCGCAGGAGACGACGAGCAGCTCTACAAGGAGCTGCTGGCCGCGTACGACGCCCTCTCGGAAAGCGGGCTTCTGCCGGAGATCGTCGCGCATCTCAAGGCGCGCGCGCACGAGCCCGGCCCGGCCGTGCGGCTCGAGTGCCTGGCCTACTGCCGGTTCGAGCGCGGCGCCGGCGACATCAGCGACGACGACCTCGGCCGGTTTGTTCCTGGGCGCGACTCTGCTCCTTCATGATCGTATTTGTATTTTTTCCGGACATGCTTTGAGCCCCTTGTCCGCCC
>NRDT01000055.1:0-55810 GCA_004124955.1 Starmerella riodocensis
CGGTGAGCGTCTCCATGTGGCTGAGCGCGAACAGGCGGTCCTGCGTGGGCTTGTCGTCCAGCCGCAGTCTCTTGATTGCCTCGTGCGCGACCTGTCGTTTTGGTGGGGAGTGTAGTGGGGGGGACCTTATTTTGGCACACTGATAGGGGAGCACGAAGAGTATCTGGCACGCGTGTACTCAAGAGCAGTCGTCCGATGCAACTTAACTCGGTGGAGACACTGCTGCTGCGCAGCAGTAGCCAGATCGAGCAGGCCGACAAGTTTCTGACGTATCTCACCACATTCCTGCCGGGACAGTCTCCCTCCATGGAGCTTGTGAGTGAGGCGTTGGTCTCTGCATCTGCTATTCTGCAGACCTACAAAAACCAGGTGCTGAACAAGATCGTAGACGACCAAGCGCGATCGCTTGAATCCAGATATTTAGATGCAGAATACAGGACCCACCAGTCCTACTGTGTATTGGCATACTCGTTGAGCGCACTCAAGTCCACTGAGCTTTTCATTGAGATGACCGCGTCCCACCTGAAAGGCGAGCGCGGACGATGGGGCGCTGTGCTCGGGCTGGAGAGCCTCAAAGCCGCTGTCCGCCTGGGAATGCTTGGTCTGTCTCGACGAATTCTTCCCTCCACCACCCCAGTTCACGAAGTCGAGGCTGACCAGACAACTATCAATAAACTTCTAGACGATCTGAATAGAGGGGACGCCAACACCTCCAAGTTCGACGAGAAGATGGCTCTAGAGGCCGGGGCCATGCAACAGCGTCGCGCTTTGATACAGCCGCCAGATATGGACCGGCTGCGTCCCGCCGGCCAGTTAATCCGCAAGCTGAACCCTCAGCTAGCTGTATCGGAAGTGATCATGATTCTGAGGCCTGTCATATACTCTGTCCTGCTTTACAGGTACCGAGGGAAGAAGCGGAGCTGGGCGCCCTGGCTGCTGGGCGTGGCGCTCGAGCTTGCGGCGCGTGAACTCGCAAAAGCCACGCTGCGGAAAGGTCCGAGACGGCTGGGAACCAAACTCGAGAAGGAGATCTACGGCAATAGAGACAAGGACCTGCTATGGTGGCTCATGAGAAGCCGCATGTACGAAGACTACACTCGAAAGTTCATCATGGGCTTCGCAGATAAGTTAATGAAATGGCCCATCCTCAACATGGGTGGTCTATTAATGCAGGACGTGGCCTACTTATTCGACGAATATTATTTTGCGTCTGCAACACTGTAGAAATTTCGCAGCCACCGAGTGTGGGACATATAGACGTAAGCACATACCTATTACAATTTGATCCCCGCGGAATCTATCGCGACCGCGCACCTTTTCACGAAGGTGGCCCGTCGCGCGCGCCGTACATCAGCTCAATTGCATGCCGTATCACTCCGCAAAGCAAGCGCGGCCCACCTTAAGGAACATTAATTACGCTGTACATGCCCTGTAAACACCTACCTAAATGCGTTTTCAATTTGAGGCCTAAATACCACCAAGGAGGGCAGCGGACTTCTGCTGGGACTCGAGCGCAGCCGCACGCCAAACGCGGGGGTGGAGCCCATGGCGTAGAAGGGGGGTGTGGGTGGGAGCTTAGAGTAGAGCGCGCGCGTTGGCTCCCAGGCCCCCCCCCCCTTCCCCTCTTAGTCATGTAATCGCGCGCTCATACCGTACCGCTGCGAGATTCCAAGCTGCTGCTGCATGGCGCCGGTAGCGAAACATCGCGGGGGTCAGCGCCAACCTGATCTGGCCCTTGAAAAATATACCAACAGCCTCGAAGGAGTGCCTGATGAGACGACGCTGGGCCGGCTTCAGAGCATGCTCGAGACCCTTTTGTCGGAGCGATCCCATCCGATGATCGTGGGGCTGAGAAAGCAGCTTGAGCAGTTGAGGAACGCCGAGAATCTGGTCCAAAGAGAGCTTGATGCTCGGCAAACAAGACAATCGAAAGCTGCAGAGGCGGAAGCCCAGATCAAGAAGCGAAGATTCAGTGAAATAAATAAAGGCAGCACGAAAGACGAGCTCGGCGCTCACAATGAGGACAGGGCAGATGCAGACACTTCGGAAGCCGCAGCGCGTGCGGCCGAGCCCTCAATCGCGATCAAGGATGAGCATGGAGAAGCCGAAGGTGGTGAGTCTGAGAAGGCCGCCGCCAGCAGGAGCGGCAAGCAACCCTCGAGCAAATCAGCCTCGCAGAAAACGACGAGCGAGGACGCGCAGCCGAACGGAGTTGAGCAAAAGCTTAGCTCGGACGACAGCAGAATACCCCATAACAAGAAGTTTGTGGCCAACCCGAAGTCCGAGTTCGTGCCAAACCAATCTCTGCCCTACCACACCATCGGCATATTCAATGAGGACGAGGCTGACGCCGACGAGGAGACGTACAAGCGCCGCCTCGGCGTTGTGTCGTATCCCAAGGAGGACCTCTCGACACTGACGGCAGGGCCGGTGCCCATGGAAGACTACACACGGTCGAAACCACCTAATCAAGTCCAGTTTTCCACGTACGCCACGTTTCTTGAGCCATACTTCCGACAATTCACCGAAGAAGACATCCAGTTTCTGCAGCAAAGCGCCGTCGGCAGCGGCGTGGAGGCTGCCAACCTGCGGGGCGGCAAGCGTCTCTCCCCCTACGCCTTCCCCCCTCTGGGCCCGCACTACCAACAACAGTGGGCCCAGCAGGACGCTGAGCTCTCCGGAAGCGAGGTTCCGGAGGCGCTGCGCAAAAACGCCATTTTAAAAGCCCAAAGCCTCAACCAACTATACCTTCCGTTGGGAGGATTGCATGACCTTAATGACCAGAACCTACAGTCGCCCACCCCCAAAGCGAGTCTGGGGCCCTTCACGGAGCGCCTAGTGGCCGCCGTGATGCCCGAGTTCCACGAGACTGCGACGAACACCCCCTGTGCGACGGCGTCCGGCACGCCAGTCCCCGAGGGCGCCGACGACGAGTTTGCCGCGGCGCCCGAAAAAGCAATCGCGGCCATTCCGCCGGTCCCATCACACACGCCCCTCATCGACGACTTCGGCCACCTCGAGGAGCGAGTCAAAGGCGAGTTCCGCTACGTCGGGGTGCTGGACATGTCGCTGATCCGCAAGTTCGACAAAAACAAGGCCGAGTTCCGGCTCGCGGTGCCCCCCAAGCGCGACGAGTACGCCGATCCCTCCGCCGCCGAAGTGGACTGGATCAACGGCAGCGAGGACGACGAAGTGAGCCGCGAGCTGCGCCTGCTGCAGGGACGGCTCAAGGAGGTCAGCCGCCGCAACGCCATATACAAGACGCGGCTGCTGCCCATCCTGAAGGAGCAGCTCGCGTGGCAAGAATACCAGTCGATCCTCCAGGACCTGGACAAGCAGGTCGACCAGGCCTATATCAAGCGCCTGAAACAGCCCAAGGTGGCGCAACTCAAGCAGAAGAAGCAGCGCATGGACTCTGTTGTGGGCCTGGACAGCCCCGATGGCGCCTCGCCCATGAACGCCGCGGCAACGCCGGATCCTTTGCCGATAATACCGGACCAGAAGCCGGCCATCAAGGCCCTCATGGACAAGCGCGAACGGTGGATCTCGAAGATAGGACCGCTGTTCCGGCCGGCGTACGAAATGATGCGCGAGTACGAGAACCCGAAGTTTCACCAGATCGACGACGAAGACGCCCCTCCCGAAGACGACGAGGAGGAAGGCGCAGAGAATAATGAGGAGTGAACTGTCGCACGATCCTCCCCCAAGCCGACCACCCAGTTTTTTGCGTGCGACATGAGCTACACCAATCGGGTGAAATTCTGTTCCAAGGCCTCAGCTTGCCCACTGGGGAGCTGCTGGGCCGGGCCTTAGCTGCGCGCAAAGATTGTACAAAGAGAACAAACGCCGGAAGAAGACCACACTGGAGGGTGTTTCACGGCATGCTGTCTGAAAACCCCTTCCGGCATTTTTGAAAGTCAAAGCACACGATTCCTTAGCATAGAGTCTGTCATTACTGTATTACCATATCATAATCATATTGATAGTTTATAACTATCCGTTGCATACCTTACGGATGAATCGGCACCCCAACGAGCGAGTAGTAGACGGTTGCGCATGTTTGTAGCTTGGTCAGAAGGATTAGGCACGCTATCATGAGCGCTTCAAAGGCGGCGACACGCAAGCGGCGACACGCGGGCGACACGTACGTCAACGAGGGAACGTTTACGGGTCCTGCTCCGCACGCCTGGCGCCAACCGGCGGCAAGGACTACGAGGCTTCGCTTTGCCACTGCACGCGCAAGCGGCGCTAACAAAATCCTGCCAGGAGTGTGTTTTTTTTGGGTTGAAGGCGTTGTACATCGTTTTGCGGGTCTAAAAGGTCAGGTACTTACACTATTTTATTTTTAATGAGCTTACCATCTCATCATGCTCATGTCGTTGCGGATGCGCATGTAGTCGCGCAGGCACTGGATGCGGCCGAGGCCCGCGAGGGCGATGTCGCGGTCCCAGAGGTACTTCTGGGCGAAGGCGCGGACGTCCTTCGTGGAGACCGCGTCGACGGCGCGCTCGACGTCCTCGGGCGTCTGGCGGCGGCCCGTGGTGACGAGCTGGCGGCCGATGTCCTCGGCCGTGGCGGTCGTGCCGTCGAGCGAGAGCAGCAGCGAGGCCTTGAGCTGCGACTTGGCGCGCTCGACCTCGGCGTCGCTGACGTCGACGCTGAGGCGGTTCCACTGCTTAAGGGTGAAGTGGACGAGGTCGTCGATGGTCTCCTCCTTGTCGGTGACGAGGTAGATGCCCCAGAGACCGGTGTCGTTGTAGGAGGTGGAGAAGCTCATGTAGGACGAGGCGAGGTGGTTCTGCGACACGATCTGGGCCAGCTTCGAGCCCTGGGTATTAGCCGTGGAGCTCACGCGGTCCCAGGAGCCGATCACGGCCTGCGCGACGAGCGCCGGGTAGTAGTCCGGGCTGTCCCAAGCGACACCCTCGACGGCGATCGCGACGTGCGTCGTGGGGATGGTGTCGTCGCGGATGCGCACCTCGGAGCCGACGAAGCTCGAGACGTCGCCGACCGCGATGCTGCCCTTGCCGGGCTCGACCGGCGAGGGCGAGGCGGGGAGCTCGCCGAAGTACTGCTCGGCGAGCTTCACGAGCTCCGCGTGCTCGACGGCGCCGGTGCCGACGAGCACCATGCGGTCCGCGCGGTAGTTCTTCGCGATATAGTTCTTGAGCTCGCGCTGTGTGATCGTCTCGATATTCTCCTTGGGACCCAGGATGGTGCGACCGAGCGCCTGGCCCTGGAACGCGACGGAGTGCAGGTGGTCGAACAGCACCTCCTCGTAGATCTTGTCGACCTCCTCGGCCTCGCGCAGGATGACGCCGCGCTCGTTCTCAATGGCCTGCGGCTCGAGCTTGGAGCTCGTGAGAATGTCGCTGAGAATGTCCACGGTCTTGGGGACGTCCTGCTTCAGGGACTTCGCGTAGAATACCGTGTTCTCGCGCGACGTGTACGCGTTCAGGTGCCCGCCGATCTGCTCGATCTCGAGCTCGAGCTGCTTCTGGGTGCGGCGCTGCGTGCCCTTGAAGCTGAGGTGCTCGAGGAAGTGCGCCGTGCCGTTGTTGGCCTCGTTCTCGGCGCGCGAGCCCGCGTCGATCCACACGCCGACGGTGGCCGTCTGCGCGGCAGGCTGGGCCTCGCTGGCGACGGTCAGGCCGTTCGGCAGTGTCGACGTGACGGTTTTCGGCGATGCGTACGAGAACGTCTGCAGCCCGCGAGACAGGGGCGCAACCGCGCGAGCCTTCGAAATCAGGCGAAGCATTTGGTGAAAAGAAGAAGATGAGTGGTCAGCCAGTAATCTAACGTCGATCACGTGGAGGTCCTCGAGGAAAGCACCACTACCACGACCCGGGGTGTTGTTGACGACGGGCTCCTGGCCCGCTATGGGCGAAAGGGGGGCTGCGTGCCTCGCCTCGCGCAATTGAACCGGTTTGTCTTCAATACCAGAACCAATTAGTGAGTGGCGAGGCGAGCGTGCTCGACGCGCGGCGGGCTAGAATCGCACTTGCTTGGAGCGCTGTGCGTAGCGAGGTCACGAGCCAGCCAATCACAGCATTCATAATCACACCCGGCCTGGGCTGCATGCGGGTGGGTGTGTGCGCGCGCGCGCGGACTTCGGGGTTGGGTGACTTACTTAAAGCCGATCCTCCACAGCTCCCTTCACTCCACAAGCCCGTAAAGAGTCCCACCACCCTCCATCGTTGCCAGCACCCATGTTGAGACTTCTCACCCCGCAGGTTCGCGCGCCGCTGGCAGGCAGCATGAGGTCCTTCATGGCTTCGCCGAAGCGCCCGCTGTTCGACAACGCCGGCGTGCCGCAGCCCCCCGGCTACATCACGGGCACCGTCAACGACGCCGTCAAGCTGCCCCCGACCGACCGCTTCCACGGCTCCTACCACTGGGGCTTCGAGCGCCTTGTGACCATTGGCCTCGTCCCGCTCACCGTGTGGCCCTTCGTCACCGGCTCGCTGCCGCCCCTTGCCGACGCGACCCTCGGCGCGCTGCTCATCGCGCACTGCCACATGGGCTTCGGCTCCTGCATCACCGACTACGTGCCCACGCGCCGCTTCCCGAAGCTCAACCCGGCCTGCTTCTATTTGCTGACCGCGGGCAGCGCCGTGGCGCTCTACGGCGTCTACAAGCTCGAGACCGAGGAGGACGGGCTTGTGGGCGCGGCCAAGAAGCTCTGGGAAGCCTAAACACTATATATTTAAGCCAAGCAAAGCTCCAGCACATACATACAAACGCCTAACATTTACGACTCGTTCGCGCGCCACTCGCGCGACGCTCAGGGGCCGCTCAGGGGCCGCTCAGGGGCTGTGGCCACGCTTGCGCGCCTTGCCTTGCTCGAGCTCGTCCGTGAGCGCCGCCTCGAGCCGCTGCAGGCCCTGCGCCGCGGCGCGCCGCAGCGCCTTCGTCGGCTGCGGCGGCGCCGTGCCGTCGATGACGAGCTGCGCGCTCTCGGCGTCGATGCGGCCGCGGATGTCGCCCGCCGCAATGGCGCGCACCAGCACGGAGACGACGCGGCCGGGCGGCACGTCGAGCAGCGCCGCTGCCACGTTGAAGGGCACAACCCGGTCGGGGCTCTCGAGCGCCGCCACCACTAGCTTCTCGCGCGCATCGCAGCGCGCATCAATGCGCGCCGGACACGTCCCCACGCCCGGATCCATCTCCGCTGTCGGCGGTATTACTCACAAGTAAGCGCAATTAGGCGCCAGAAGAGACGAAAGCGTGTCGAACGCAGCACAAATTACGCTGCGCTCGTACGGCGAGCGGTGGTACTGCGCAGGAGTGGTGGTGGTGGTGGTGCAGCGCGCCTTCTCAGCTCTGAGGGCGGAGAACGCGTCACGAGCTGAATCACCCACGACCGGCCCCGCCAAACCGTGCTCGTCCTCATACCCCTCCCTTCTCACACTCAAAGAGTGAATGTTCAGGCCGCGCGTGTACGGTGGACTGATCGCATTGAGCACGCTGGGCACGACGGGACTGCTGGGCGCCGGCCGCATGGTGAGTGCCGAGTCGCGCGAGCCGAGCCGGCTCCTCACCGAGCAGGAGGCCGCGAAGAAGCTGCTGGAGCTCCACGGCCAGGACGAGTACACGTACTACGACCTGTCCGAGCTGCCTGCGCTCGGCGAGGACGGCAACTGCCAGGGCCGCGTGGGGCCGTACCTCTGCTGGGGCATCTTCGACGGCCACTCGGGCTGGTCCGCGAGCAACCACGTCGCGAGCCACATCGTGGAGTACCTGAACGTCGCCTACGAGAAGCGCCCGCAGAACACGTCCTGGCAGTGGCTGTGGCCGGCGCGGCAGCCCGCCGGCGCCGCGGAGGCCGAGCCCAGCTCCGAGGAGTTCGACGAGATCGTGGGCCGCGCGTTCATGCAGCTCGACAACGACATGCTGCAGGCGCCGCTGAAGGCGCTCAAGAGCGGCAACGCGGAGCTCGCGGCGGCGGCGCTGCCCGTGGCGTCGAGCGGGTCGTGCGCGATGATGGCGTTCTACCACCCCGTGCGAAAGCTGCTGAAGGTGGCTTTGACGGGCGACTCCCGCACCGTGCTCGGCGTGCAGGACAAGCAGGGCGTGTGGCACGCGCGCAGCCTGACCACGGACCAGACCGGCGGCAACCCCGCCGAGATCGCGCGCATCCGCGCGGAGCACCCCGAGGACCCGCCCGGGATCGTGCGCAACGGGCGCGTCATGGGCTTCCAGCCGTCGCGCTCCTTCGGCGACGCCGTGGTCAAGTACACGAAGGACGAGATCGCCAAGCTCCAGGGCGCGTTCTGGATGCGCTCGGCGCCGCCCGCGTCGCAGTCGCCGCCGTACCTCACGGCGAAGCCCGTGGTCAGCACGGTGACGCTCGACGCGGCGCGGCCGGCGTTCATGGTCCTCGGGTGCGACGGCATCTACGAGTGGCTCTCCAACGAGCAGCTCGTCGCGCTCGTCGGCCAGTGGCTCGAGAAGAACCCGGTGATCCCCGCCGCGCCGTACGCGGGCGCCGTCGACCACAGCACGGGCTACGACAGCGCCGACTTCAAGCGGCCCGAGGCGCTCGGCTGGGGCCCGCTGCAGCCCATCGTCAAGGACGGGAACGCGGCGTCGCACATCATCCGGAACGCGCTCGGCGGCGCCGACTTCCGCAAGGTGTCCATGCTCATGAGCATCCCGTCTCCTATGGCGCGGCGCTACCGCGACGACATGACGTGCACCGTGGTCTTCTTCGTTCCGACCGAGAGCCCGCCGTCGAAGCTGTGAGCCTCGGCTAGCTTTTTTTTTCCCTTATTTATCTCGGCCAGCGCAGGCGCTTGAGCACCATAGAAATTGCGAGCCTCGCGCCGCCCTTCCCATCTCGACCTTTAATTACAGCAGCTGACTCCTCCGCTCTAAAGATTTCATGATACTCTGTACGTAAATTTAATTACACCTTCCATGGTAGCTGCTCGCCCAAGCGATTACGTCGAAGGGCCGTTGTGGGCTCGAGTCTACTAGAGTAGTAGTTCTCAGGCGTGCTTCCACAACATTATGTATGTTGTCTCGTCCTGCGAGTTGTAGAAGGCGTCCACGGCCTGCGGCGCGAACGGCAGTTCTAAGCTGTGCTCGCCGAGCCGCAGCGTCTGCGCCGTGAGCCGCACGTCGTGGTGCTCGCCCGCGAGCTCGACAACGTGGGAGGGGCGCGCGCCGCTCCCTGCATACTTCCCCCGGTAGACGTGGAGGTAGAACGGCGACTCGCCGGCGGACGAGCCGACGACCTCCACGCTCGGAGGGGTCTGCGACTGCTCCTGCGGCTGCACCTCTGCTCGCGCAGGCTGCACAAGCTCGTTAAGGGGTTGCTGCTGCTGCTGCTGCTGCTGCTGCGGCTGCTGCGCATCGACAGTGGTGCGTGCAAGCTGGCCCTTGCTTTTGAGCCGCGGGAAGCGGTAGTCGCGGCTCAGCGTGCGGCCGAACCGGTCCTCGACCAGCTCGATGCAGGTCTCCACAGTAAGCACCTTCACACTAGGGTCCTCAATGCCGAGCAGCACGACGGACGGGTGCATGCAGCAGTCTGCCGCGAAGCACGGCTGCCCCGCCTTGTCGTTCTCGCGCCGGCCCGCGGACACGACGATGGGAACGACCCAGTCCTCGCCGCGCGTCACGCGCACGGCGATCTCGCCCGCGTCGAGCGTGGCCGGCGCCGCGATCTGCGCGTCCGTGCACACGTTGATGAACACCTTCTCGCCAGACTCGACATCCACGGTCTTGACCACGTACGCCGGGGACGGGTCCAGGATCATGCGCGCGCACGGTGCAGAAGGCAGCAGCAGGCCGCCGCGCGTTTTGGGGTTGGGTTCAAGCTGCCAGGCATCTCAGGCCGCAGATCTCAGGCCGCAGGCCGTCGTGCGAGGGAGGCTGTAATGAGTTACATGGAGCTAAGATAAGAGCAGAAGTTTCTATGTGCATGCCGCGCGTTCTAGATTTTTTTGAGGTGCGTGCGGTCTACTGAAGGGTCATGCCCGAGCCGAACAACTCGTAGTGGATGTCCGAGTCGGGCAAGCCATGCTGGCGCAGCATAGTGCGGAGCGACTCCATAAACCCCGTCGGACCCGTGTAGTAGACAGACGCATTCGGCGGTACCAACTTGCTGATTTCCTCGAAGGACGGGCGCGTGGACTCGGGCTCGGCGTACTCCACGTGCGGCAGCGCGCGCAGCTCCCCGAGCAGCGCGCGCTCCTCGTCGCTGTGCGCATAGTACAGAAGGCGGCCCTTCGCGCCGCAGTGCAGCATTGCCGCCAGCGGCGTGATGCCGATGCCTCCCGCGATGAACACGAGGGGTCTTCCTTCGGCCGCCGCCTTTTCGTCGAGCTTGAAGTTGCCCACGGGAGGACGCAGCTCGAGCGAGTCCCCGACCTTGAGGGCGTGCAGGTAGCCGCTCACGAGGCCGATGTTTTTGACGGTGATGCGGTAGCCCTTGTTGTCCAGGTTGGCGGACACGGAGTAGTTGCGCCGGTCCTCGACCCCGCTGATGATGCAGCGCACGGTCAGGTACTGACCCGGCTCGGCGGGCAGCGTGACGCCGCCATCGCGCGGCTCGAGGTACAGAGAGACCACGTCTCTGGCCGCCTGGTCGCGCTGCTTGATCACGAACGTGCGGAAACCTGACCATCCGCCCTCGGCAGCCTGGACCTTCTGAAATTCCTGCGCCTCCGCGTTGCTGAGTATGTCGGCCAGCTGGAAGAACGCCTTCGTCCACGCGTCCGTCACCTGCTTCGTGGCCACGTCCGACCCGAGCACCTCGACCATGGCCGCGATCAGGTTCGTGCCCACAATGGGGTAGTGCTCTTTGTGGATGTCGAACGCGACGTGCTTCTCGATGATCGTCGGGGCGACCGCCCCTAGCGCCTCCAGATTGTCAATGTTCTTCGCATACAGAAGCACGGCCTTCGCGAGGGCGCGCGCCTGGGTCCCGTCCTTCTGGTGGGTCTGATTGAAAAAGTGCCTGACCTCGGGGTTGCGCTCCATCATGCGCGCGTAGAAGTGGCTTGTGAGTTGCTCGCCGCCTGCCTCAAGCAGGGGAACGGTCGCATGGATGAGAGACTTCTCTTCGTCAGTAAGAGCCATGTTGGTGTCGCTTGAAGCTGGCCCTCCACTAGACGGAGCCCAGATCTGCTAAATTTAAGCTTTTTCACCAAATATGTCTCATGCCTCATTGGCATAGCGAGAGCGAGACGCACTAGGGCTAGGCGAGCATCGATTGCCGGGGGGGGTTACAGGAAACCGCGCAGTTTTTCCAACGGTGGAATTTTTCAACGTCGCGAAGCACTCCCTGCGCCATTAAATGGCACCGGGCGTGCGCTCGCTGCAGGCCGCATCGTGCTAGGCCCCGTTTCAAACTCTTTCACGCTCAGGTGTTCGTTCGGCGCTACCCTCTCTCCTTCTTCTTCGCCTCCTATATTTGCCACGAGAACCCTCCCAGCACCGTGCCTCACACACGCCTTGCAGGGACTTAGGTCCGGGTTAATCGATGGCCGGCAGGACAATTATTAATACGAACGTACGAGTGGAGCCTGGTATCATGCGCTGATCGACGCAGGCACGCTTTGTTTCAAAGCGCGGCACGGAACGGTCACGGAACAGTCACGGAACGGTCACGGAACGCTCGCGGAGGGGTGGCGGCAACTAGCGGTGTAGATCTCATTTAAGTTAAAGATTCGAGCTATAGGACCACAGAGAAATCAAAATCTGGCCGAACGACCACGCGGTGGCAATCGGTATGAGCCCAACGAGCACCTCCCTGGAAGTGCGGCGCGCCATTCGGCGCGTGGCCGCCTCCTTCTTCTCGCTATCACTGACGGGAAGCAGCGAGGCCACTGCCGGCGACCTAGGGCGCAGGGAAAGGAGCACGTTCAGCGGAATTAGTAGGCCGAAGGCGATGATCTGAATATAGAACGGCACAAAGGGTCTGGCGAGGAGACATGTGTCCGTCGAATGCCTGCGCCGAGTGTCGAGCGACAAAACTTGGAATCCAGGCCTGCTGACTCCCATGCACATGCTGAAGGTCTTGACCGTGTACTCCTCCGTGCGCTCTTTGCCCCACTGGTGGGTGTACTTACACGCGTCGTGGTCATCACCTGAGAAAGCATAGACAGGCTTGAGCCCGAACATGATGTCGTCCGTGATTTCGGGCGTGACTTCAGTGATGTACTGGTGGCCGTACGTCCAGTCGAGCGGCCGGCCCTCCCTCTCGAAACCGCAGTAGGAGCCCGGCGGTCTGAACAGCGGGACGTGCGTGAGGACGATGATCGGATCGTACATCTCCTGGTTTTCCTTCAGCGACTCAAGGAACTCTTTGGTTGGCCGGCTGATTTTCTCGTTGTTCTTGTTCATCAGCGCGTTCGTGTCTAAAGTCACGATATTGTGATCGCCTATGTTTTGCACCTGGTTGGGGTCTCCAAACACCTTCTTGAATCGCTCAGCCGCCGCAGGTATGATGCCATCGGCGCTTCCGACGTCGTGGTTGCCCGGAAGATTTTTGTAATGCGACACACGTGTGGACGGCGCGAATACAGTCTTGAACCGCTCGACTTCTTTGACCCAGGGGCCGTTCTCCCATTCGCGGCCGCCATCTAGGAGATCGCCGAGGAAAAACACTGCGTCCGGACGCATCTTTTTGTGCAGAAGGCGGAAATTGCGCGCCATGTACCGGTCGGCCACGACTTCCGTGACTTTCTGGAAGATCCGGTTTCGGCCCGGATAGGTGTGGTCGTCGACTATTTGCGGATCCGCAATTAGGACGACATGCTTTGCATTCGGGCCCAGCGGCCACACGCAGCTGTCGAACGCTTTCGCTGGATAAATCCATTCTGCATACATCACTACGAAGAAGCTGATGACCGCTAGCAGCAGCTGCGCTCGCGAAAATCGAGGCAACCTCATCGTATCCAGGAGTGGAATGCCTGTAAGGTCTTATGCAACGCTGTTTGGGGCAAGTTCAACGAGGAACCTAGTAGCTCCTGCTTATCTCCTTCAGCTGCTCGCAATAGGACGTGACAGGGGGATGTTTCTCACCTTATGGTGAAGCAGGACGGAAATTTGATGACAGGAGGGCTGGGGGAAAACAGACACGCGCGCCCCTAACTGCGCTCTACTGCGCTCTGCGTCTGCGCCCGCGTAGAGATGTAGGCTTAGGGTAATCCTGCCACTGCGGCTACCTAAAGAGAGAGAGACGCACAGGGAGCGGGAGAGAGAGCACCCAAGGCAGGGCAGTTGGCGACCTACAGCGAAAGAGATGAGGGCTCACTAGCTGAGCCAAACCTGACACAAAGTGCGTTGCATCTCCAAGAATTTGAAAAATTCGGCGCTCATGTTGCGCGTTTACATATTTGCTAAACTAATTTACGTGCGCCTCTCGTGGCTGAATAGCTCTCACGTCCACATCGATCGACGCTACCCACCGTCGATATTTATAATGCGGTGGCCGTCTCTAGAGTGCATAATTGTAATACGGAGTGCCGCGACTGTGGCGCCCCCAAAGCCTAATCAGCATGCTTGCTAGGTTGAGCTTGATATGCTGAACTCAAATTCAGGCCGGTTCCAGCGTGTGCTGGAGTGGGGAGGGGGGAGGGATGGAACACAGCTGATATGTGGAAGGCTCGCTCGGTCCCACCGCCATAATATACTTAGGCTTGGGTATGCCAAACCTTGTGATTACCAAGTGAGCCGGAGGAGAGGCGAGGCATGAATGAGGGAAAAGCGATCCCGAAATCAGGAGAAGCCTGAGCCTCTATTCGACTATAAGCTGGACGATTTCGACTTCCAGAAACCGCTCCGCCTGTGCTATGATGGCATCGCCGAAGACACCATGGGCGCGCTAGCCGAGGCCGCCAAAAGAGAGGCGGCGGCGTACGAGTCGCAAGCGACGCTTCTCGAGAGCCCAGAGGCGCCATACGGCCCCCCACTACCGATATCTAAGGCAGACCCCCTCAAGCCGGACGTGTTCGTCGGCCACCATCGCCGCATGGAACGTGAGGAGCGGCGAATGCAGGTCCAGGAGAAGCAGCAGCTGACGGTGATGGCTGCGAAGATTCGGGCCCAGAAAGACGTCCTCATGCGCCCAGACTGGCGCGGCGGCATCGAGAAGATTGTGCGCATCCGCGATGCCGCGAATGGGGCCGAGGTGAAGAAAAAACGAGAGCTTGCGCTTCGCGAAATGGAGAACTTTCTGAAAAAGTTCGAGGAGTACAACAGGAGGTGTAACCGGCGCGAGGCCAAGCAGCCACCTTCTGAGCACCAGAAGAAAAAGCACAAGGCCACGCCAAAGGACGCGCGTGCCAAAGGCAAGGCCGGCTCGAGCGAGCCCGAGATTCCCGAGAGCGAGGACCTTTTCATCAGCATTCGGCCTATGGCCTTTGGCTACATGGTCCCTCCTCGCGTGTTCCCTCCCCGGGAGTTTGCGTTATCGCAACTACTAATAACTGAAGTCGAAAGCTACGATCTGATAGACGAACTGGCTAAAGACAATGAACGTGAACGCTGATGTCAACAACCTATTTATTATAGCAGGTTCTGCACTACTATTTATAAACTAATTACAACGATGGATGAGTGCGTCTCTGCAGAGTGCTTTCGTGCCCTCCGCTAAGGAATCATCGGCTCTAAAGGGTACAAGACAGACTCAAGCACAGCATTAGACGAGACTAGCTAATCGTGTGGAGAAATGATGTTATTGATGGCTTCAAAGTCCAGCTCAGGTCATCTACTCACATAGTTTTAGTCGTCAATTCACCAGTCACCCACAAAGCCTTGAATATCGCGGCTACACCTCGAGCTCACCCTTACTAAACCCAGATTCAAGCTCCTAACTTTTCATTCTGGCCGGTCCCAGTATGATCTACCGAGACGCGGCGAAGTACCTGGATGATGGCGCGGGGACGCTACGCAACAGGATCTACAATGCCAGAGACGCGAAGCCGCAAGATATGAGGCAACTCAAACAGCTCTACGCGCTCACGAGCGAGACTATCAAGCACAGAACCGCCCTTACCCACGTCGTCAACAGCAGCCAGATGCTCCAGAAGGAGCGTAAACTGAGCCTCAACGTAGCTCTAGTCATGGTATTTGATCTGTTGCTCGGGCAGGGACGCCTCAATTGCGGCAAATGCCCCGAGAAAGACGCGATTTTGCGGCACAAGACCAGGCTCAACGCGGAGCTGGTCAAATACAAGTTGAAGAACCCGTGCCTAACCGACACGACCTCTGCGGACGAGCCGCCGGTGCGCTGGATCCGTACCAATGGGCAAGCCAACATAGAGAAAATGTTCCAGAGACTCTCGCTGGTTGAGGTCGATGCATGGAATCTTGTGAAGGCCAAGAACTGGTGCAAAGACAAATACATCCCGAACCTCTACGCAATTCATCCATCAATATCAATGAGCAAGCTGCCAGAATACAGAGAAGGAGGCATTATTGTTCAGGACCGTGCGTCGTGTATCCCAGTCACCATTTTAGACCCGCGCGCATTAGGAACGTACATCGACGCGTGCGCAGCGCCAGGCAACAAGACTTCGCAAGTGGCAGCGGTCGCCAAGGAGGTCATTGCATTCGAGAAAGACCCGAAGCGAGCGAAGGTCCTTGCAAAGATGCTCACGACTGCGAAGCTTCTGGAGAGAGTCTCGATCCAGGTGAAAGACTTCACCCACTACGTGCCGCCCGCCGAGCGCATCGACGGACTCATCGTGGACCCGTCGTGCTCGGGCTCGGGCATCTTCCGCGCGACTACTACCACTCCCGAACGCTTGGAGAAGCTGAGCGGGTTCCAGTACCTCATCATGTTGCACGCGCTCAAGTTCAACGCGAGCAAGGTCGTCTACTCAACGTGCTCCATCCACGAAGAGGAGGACGAGATGGTCGTCAAGAAGTTGCTTGACACTCCGGACGTGGCGGAGAAATGGACGCTCGCGCCTCGTACACAAGTGTTACCGGAGTGGCCGCGCCGCGGCATCTCGTCCGCTAAGAACGGGCTCACGGCTGAACAGGCTGAGTCGTGCATCAGGGTGAAGCCTCGCGAAGATGGAGGGATCGGGTTTTTCGCGGCTTGTTTTGTGCGCAGGGAAGGCCAGTAGCGGTCCTGACTCGTACTGAGCCGCATACTGGGCCGCATACTGAGCCACGTACTCAGCCGCCTTAATATTGTAAAGCATACGCGCTCGAATGCGGGGGCATCTGCCAAGTTATTTTTTAATTTAGTCTAAATGAACATCATGAACTACAGGCCGCAGCAATTACAGGCGCTGGATAATATCGTCAATCACCTGGGTGGTAGTGTACTTGCCACCGAGGTCAGGAGTGACCACGCCGGCCAGAAGGCTCTCATTAACGGCACGGTAGATACGCGCGGCGGGCTTCGCGTGGCCAAGGAACTCGAGCATCAAGGCCGTCGACCGGATGGTCGCGACCGGGTTCGAGATGTTCTGGCCCGCGATGTCCGGCGCCGAGCCGTGCGTGGGCTCGCCGAGGACGAATGCGTCGCCCACGTTCGCGGAGTGGACCACGCCGAGCGAGCCGACGAGGGCGGCGGCGCCATCGCTCAAGATGTCGCCGTAGAGGTTGGGCGCCACGGCCACGTCAAACTCGGCCGGGTCGCGGAACATCTTGTAGACCATGGAGTCGACGATCTGCTCCTTGAGCTCGACCTTCGAGCGGAACTCCTCGGGCTGCGCCTCGTAGGCGCTGCGCACGGTTTCGCGGAACAGTCCATCCGTCTGGGAGAGCACGTTGGACTTGTGGACGACGGTGACGATGCCGCGGCCCGTGTGGTGGGACGAGGACGGGTCCAGCTCGCGGAGCGCGTGGCGCTGCAGAGCGATGCGGAACGCCATGCGGCCGATTTTGTCGCTCGCATGCTGCGAAATGCGCTTGATCGCCTCGGCGACCTTCTCGCCGTCCTTCTCGTACGTGCGCTCCTCCTTGACGTACAGATCCTCCGTGTTCTCGCGCACGATGACCATGTCCGTCAAGCGGTCTGTCGGAAGGACCGACTTGACCGGCCGCACGTTGGCGTACAGCTTCAGCTGCTTGCGCAGGGCCACAATGGGGCTCGAGTAGCCGGCCACCTTGTGGGTAGGCGAGGACACCGCGCCGAACAGCGCGCCCTGGCACTCCGACTTCAGCAGGTCGATTGTCTCCTGGGGGAGGGCGACACCGGTCTTCTTGAAGTGGTCGAAGCCGGCGTCGGCCTGCACGAACTCGAACTGCAGCCCGTCCTCTTTCGGTAGGGCTTCGAGAACGGCGCGGCCCGCGGGAATGACCTCGTGGCCGATCCCGTCGCCGGGAATGAGGCCGATCTTCAGTTTCTGAGTCGTTGCCGTGCTGTACGCTCTGCGAGCCACCTTGAACATAGTTGTTTTCACACCGCCGATATTCCTCCGATCCGACTTTAGGTCAGCCGAGCGCGCTCGTTGGGCGCGCGCGCGCGCGCACGCATGCATGCATCGGACAACCCTCGGCGGACAACCCTAAGCGATGCACCGCCAGGGGGGAGAGAGGTGGTAGTCGTCGTCGTTGTCCTCGCGGCTCGCGGCTGCATCGCGATGGACTAACGCACGGCGATATATGTAGGACCAAGACGCAATCAGATCTCGAGTTGAGGCCGTAAGCCTCAGATCTGGCACTGCGGGCAATAAGCATTGCTCAAAATAATAGTACATTAAGAATATGGCATGCGCCTTTTACTAGTTTAGAATCGGCTGCGCACGATCCCACGGCCCGGAGATCCGGTCCTTATATTTTTGCAGAGACAGAAAGAGCTTCGGCAGCCCGCCCAGAATGAGGAGCTGCAGGCCCACCCACAAGGCCAGCATGAGGTATCCGAGGATCCAGGCGACCAGCACCCAGGACCCGAGCGCCATAACGAAAAGCATCCCGTAGCTCCATCGGTCGGAGTTCTCTGCGAAGCGCAGCCATTTGTATATGACGGGCTGCGTCACAAACGTCTCGACGTTGAACAGCACGAAGTAGAACACGTCCGGCGACGCATTGAGGCGGCTGGCAAGCACGATGGTTGTTGCCAGGGCCGTGTTCGTGGAAAGCGCCGGCGAGGACCGCGAGAGCGCGACCAGGTTCACGAGAAGCAGCCACCCGCACATGGCCCAGATGCTGTCACTCGAGGTGGACTCGGTCAGGCTGCGGAGCACCGGGGTGAGTATGACAATGACGATAATGGTCAGAAACGTGGATTTCACAGCCAGGACGCGATCTTCGCGGGGCTTGCGCTGCATCCATTTGTAGGCGAGCACGAGGTCGACCGCGCCGCCGCACACAACAAAGTGCCGCGGGTTGGCTGCGCGCGAGTAGATGGCCACAAACGAGAGGAGGTGGATGACGCTCAGCGTCAGGTTCACGAGCAGAACGCTCGCGTCCTGGACAATCGTCGAAAAGTGGTACTTGACCACATTCTCGTTGCGCTTCAGCCGCGAAAGGAACGAGCTGTCGACGTAGCTGTCTGGCACAGACCGCTTGACCCACAGAACATTCATGGCATGACCCCGGGCCCGCGCGAACTGCGTTGTCAAGACGCGTGAATCCACACCCCTTGTGTGTTTCTGTATACCAGCGTATATGTATACCAGGTGATGCAGGTTCAAGCAGTGAGCGCACTACGTGTGGCGGTGTATTACCCAAAGCCCACAAGCCTGCGGACGCATTAGGTAACTCTGGGAGCTCCAAGCCGAGAGAGCGAGAGCAGGGTGAGGCGGGCAGCGCGGCGATCCCGCATTCGCGAGGTGGGGCTGGCCAAGGCGTTTGGACGAATTGCGCACCGCGGCTCATGGAGTCGATCAGGAGCTACGAGTCTGATGAACGCTCGAACATTCTGGAGGAGCTCCCGCAAGCACACCAGCCGATCACGTCGCATGACCGACTCTGGGCCGAGCTGGAGACGCTAGACAGGGACGCCGAGCAGGCCAAGATCGTCCAGCAGCGGCGGGACTTTCTGGGAGCGGAACACGCAGAAAAGCTTGCAGAACTGCGCAGAATCCAAATCGAGCTGGCTGAAGAAATGACGCGCGAGGAGGGCAACATAGGCCTGGAGCATTACCAGGAGCTGTGGAGCATCGGCGACCCGGACGAACTATACCAGAGATTGTACGACGACCGCCACTTCGATCTTCTCAACGAGCACGTCGAGCGCAGTGCTGCCAAGCTGGACGAGGTCGCGGCTATCATTGACGCCAGCGAGCTGCGGCAAGAAGCCACGCCTTCTCAGCAGTCACCATGAGTTCGCTCTGTCCGCCACCGCGCCTTGGTGAATGGCGTGGACGGGGAGCATGGCGTCGGCTCTTACAGAATGGAGAAAGCATGTATTTATTTGTGGAATAATAAAAAAATAAAAGGATGAAGATCGGGGTTCTTCGCAGAAGAAGATGGCCGAGTGTCAGAGAATGGTTGCCGGGCCAAACTCGTTCCCACGCACCGTGCCCATGAACGACGCTGCGCCGGGCTTGACGTGCTTGAACGTGAACCCCACGAAGTCGCGCGTGTTGAGCTGGCCGGTCTCGGCCATGTCCTCGATCTGTGCGCGCTTGTTCATGACCTCCTTATACTTGGCCATGTCGGCCTCGTTGTCAAAGTCGTCGAAGTACCCAGGGTCGGCGTCTCCGTCCAGCTCGGGGATGAAGGGGGGCTTCTGCTGGCGAAGATGGTCCCAGTCGACCTCGGCGAAGTACGGGTGGGCGACGATTTCGCGGAAGGACTGGAGGCGGTGCCGCTGCGACGCCACCAGGCGCTGTATGAGGTCCCAGGTCCGGTCGCTGAACACCCACTGGCCGTTCTCGTACTGGGGTCTTCGCAGCGTGGTCCTCCAGTTTTTGAGGTTGTTATATGTGTCTTGGCTGGTCCGCCCGGCAAAGGGCGGGTAGCCAACCAGGGCTTCGAAAAGCATGCATCCCATCGACCAGTAGTCGATGGTGTAGTCGTAGCTTTGCCCCTGCAGCACCTCGAGCGCCATGTAATCGGGCGAGCCTACGACGCTCGACGCCCGCTCGATGTCCGTCTGGCGGGCGGTTCTGTACAGGTCCTGGCGCTGCTTGACGCTGTAGCTCGCGTAGTCGTCCCCCGAGGCAGCGCCGTTCTTCGGTGCGCCTCCTATGGCGCCAGTAGATGCAACGTTCTCCAGCTTCCGGCGCAGGCTCTCGATGCGGCGGGTGCTGATCTGGCCGGCGGCCAGGCCGAAATCCGTGAGCTTGATGTGGCCCTCGGCGGTGATCAGGAAGTTCTCTGGTTTCAGGTCTCTATGAATGAAGCTCAACTGATGCAGGGCGTCGAGCGCCAGGAACATCTCCGAGATGTAGAACCGCGCGTGGCGGGCACCCAGTGTTCCAGTGTTGTTGAGCAGCGTGCGGAAGTCTCCACCGGGTACAAACTCCATGGCGAGATACAAATTCTCGTGGTCTTGGAACGAGTATAGAAGCTGCACGAGCCACGGGCTTTTGGAGGCCTGCGTCAGGATGTCTCGCTCTGTTAGGATATGCTGAATCTCGTCGAGCTTCACCAACAGCTTCTTGTTCAAAATCTTCAAGGCGCAGGCTTCCCGCGTGTCGCGCTTGCGCGCCAGAAACACCTGGCCGTAGCCACCTTGCCCGACCTGCGTGAGGATGTCAAAGTCGCCGTAACTGAGCTTGGATCGGCGCGATCGCAAAAACGCCCGCTCTTTGCGCTGGTACTTCTTGATGAGGCCCCTCCTCTCGAGTGGATCGGCGATGTTGGGCAGTGTGTCTCGCTCGAGCCGTTGGAGGCGTTGTTTTCGCTGATGCAGGTAGTTCAGTTTGTCGAAGTACGAGTCCAGAAAATACAGCTGGGTGACTCTTGCCAGCCTCACGACCTTCGGGTCGTTCAATATTTCCTGCTCGCCAACTGAGAGAGTAACATTTGCCATTCGGGACTCGAGGTCCGTTTCCTCGTCGCTCGGCCGATGGCTTCGCCGGTTCAAGTTCGTCACAAGCTTCCCGAACTGCATTCCGCGAGTCGACATCTTGGTCCAATCGCTCGATCCAATGGGTCTGCGCGATTTGAGCAGTGTCGAGCCGCGCGATCTGGCCGAGTTGGGGTGGTGTTTACTCCTTTGCTTCGAAGTGCGAAGACTAGTAAATATCTTTCGGGTAAGGGCTCACATTTATAAACAACGCGTTCACTCCCCATTTATAGAAACTGCTTCAATTAGTCTAAATTAGATAGTTTCTACCACGCGGTAGCGGCATCGCCTACCCATCAGCTTAGCCTAGGTGTGGAACTCCATGATTGTTGGTGCAGGAGGCTTGCACGAGGCTTGCACGAGGCGCGCATCTTCACTTTGCACATCGTGTCTCGAATAGAGTCTTAAGTAGTGGCCGAGCTGTCAAGGCCCCTTGGGAGCATCCCGTTGGTGCTACTGCCAAGAGCCGGTCTCGATTCCCTAGCAGCCAGCGAATGCCTCAAAGTACTGTGTCATTTCTGGCGTTATAGTTCTCCTTACGCCCTTCAAAGCGGCCTCGAAATATTTCTGCGCTATGCTTTCGGTATCCGGGTCATCGTTCATAGCGAGCATGCCAGCCTCTTGGCAGACATTGACGATCTCAGCACCTGAAAACCCTTCTGTGGCATCCGCAATCGCATTGAGATCGACCGCCTCGTCCACGGACATCTTAGCAAACTGGATGAGAAGAATGTGACGACGAGCTTCGCTGTCGGGGGGACGAACGTATATTAGCCGATCCAAGCGACCTGGTCGCATCAACGCGGAGTCTATTACGTCTGGCCTGTTGGTGGCCGCCAGCACTACAACCTCGTTGAGAGCCTCAATGCCGTCCATTTCATTCAGCAAAGAGGTCAGGACGCGGTCTCCGCCGGCCTCTCCCTCGCCTCTGGCTATTGAAAGGGCGTCAATCTCATCAAAGAAGATAATTGACGGGGCAGCTTGGCGCGCCTTACGGAAAACCTCTCGAATAGCTCGTTCGCTTTCGCCAACATATTTGTTGAATAGCTCAGGCCCTTTCACTGCCAAAAAATTCAAACCCGTTTCGGTGGCGAGGGCTTTCGCTAGCAGCGTTTTAGAGCATCCTGGTGGGCCGTACAGTAAAACGCCTCTCGGCGGACTTATACCCAGCCGATCGAAAGCCTCGCGGCGCTGCAGAGGCCACTCCACAGTCTCTCGCAGTCGCTGAATGGTCGCATCTTGACCTCCGATATCAGTCCAGTGAATGTTGGGGAGCTCGAGCGAGATCTCGCGCATCGCGCTCGGCCTCACGGCCACAAGAGCGGCATCTAGATGCTTTCGTTCCAAGAACATGGTGTCGGCCGATTGGTTCTCCCTTAGGCCTTTTCGCACGACGTTTATGACAGCCTCCCTGACGAGGGCCTGCAGATCGGCGCCGACGTAGCCGTGACTCACTTCGGCGACGTCGTTGATATCCGAGGGCAGCAGGTGATGAGGCAGATTATCCAGCATGATCTGCAAGATCTTGTGCCGGCCCCTCGCGTCGGGTATACCGATCTCGATCTCGTGCCCCAGCCGTCCCGGTCTTCTGAGAGCCGGGTCCAGCATGTTCGGTCTATTGGTGGCTCCGATGACCACAACCCGACCCCCGGGCTTCATACCGTCCATCAGCGTGAGTAGCGTCGCCACAACGCGACTTTCGGTCTCACCGCTATCGTCGCTATCTCGTTTTGGAGCCAACGCGTCTATCTCGTCCACGAATATTATTGCCGGGGTGAACCTTTGCGCCTCTTCGAAGACAGCGCGCAGCTTAGCTTCGGCCTCTCCTAGGTACTTTGAATAAATAGACGGTCCGTTGACTCTCAGCATATGCACATCGCGAGACTCCCTCGCCACTGCCTTCAGCAGCATTGTTTTGCCTGTCCCTGGCGGTCCATAGAGCAGAACACCGCGCTCCGGCTCAGTATTGAAACGTGCAAAATAGGCAGGATACTTCAGTGGCAGCTCGATCTGCGAACGCAGCAGGTCTAGTTCCTTGTCTAGGCCACCTATTCTCGCGAATTCCGACTGGCGTTCGCCTCCCTGCACAAACTCCACCTCTGTCTGGTCCACAATCATCCAAGCCTTGGGCCCCTCGTTGTGGCCAGGCTCGAGCGTCATGTTTTTCAGAGAAGTTTCGAGATCAGCAGTAGCGGAGACTAGCTTCATGTGGTCGCCAAGAGATTGGTTGATGTGGACAAGCCCCAGAGACTTGAGAAGTGAGCGAGCCTCAGCTTGGTCCGCATCTGTCAATGCATTGTGTTCCACGATGACCCGGCTAGCATACACCGGCTTGATCGTGGCCTTCCGTAGACGTATTCGATCACCCGATAGAGTGTCTGCGACCGCCTGCAGCTCGGGGCTGAGCAGAATCACGTCGGGATCAACAGATTGCGGTGTTGCAATGGCTACCACATTATTATCCAGGATCTGAATATATGATCCAGCCTCAATGGCGCTAGCTCGCAGCGTTTCCAACGAGATGTAGGCCTTCGAGATATTCGAGGTGTTTGTCTTCGTCGGCCTCACAATAAGCTCTGGTATTTCATTAGTGGTCGATGATTTTGTCTTCGTAGAGCTCGATCCACCGCCGCTGCCCGAATTGCTTGGCTTTTTTGTCGTCTTCGACATGTGCGAGAGACACACTACAGGCGTCGCCTTGGAGCTGCGATCAAAATATTCTATGGGAACGTGTGAGCGCGTTCATGTGATCAGACGAGCGTTCAGGGCCAGCTGCAAGATATAAGAGGGACGAGAGAGGTCTCATAAGAAAACCACCGTAAACGGTGCAAATAATGTTACAAGATATATATGTTGAAGGCCTCGTGCGATTGTGCATCTCTAAAAAGGCGTGCCCTTCGCTAAGGAGACCGTCGTAAGATTAATAGTCCATGTTTTGAAAAGGGTTCGCCGCTGCCGCCGTTGAGGCAGGCTGTCCGACGCTGCTCCTGTCATCGCTTGCCTTTTTGGGGCCACTGCCCTGCTCAGCATTCAGGCCCTTTTGGCGGCGCCTGCGCTGGCCACCGCGCGACCCTCTCTTGCTTCGCGATTTGATCTTGCCATAGAATAGGTCGTCCTCCTCTCCTAAATCATCAAGAGCGACCCTCGGGGCTTTTTCGGGGAAAAGATCGCCCACACGATCCTCGCGCTTGCTTTCCGTGAGTATGTCGCGGCCCTTGAATCCGTATTTCATTGGGTTCGAGCGCTTTGTCCCGAATCTGGCTAGATCTTCGCGACGACTAGGCTCTCCATGAAGAAGGTAGTATCTGCTACGCGCCCGAGAGCCGTTCGCTTTCTTGTCGGATTCTTTGGCGATCCTGGCTCGTAGCTCTGCCTCGGCCTTTTTGGGGTGTGCTCTTAGCTTGCGAAGGCTGGTGGGGGGGATGCTCCCCAAGGCTACGTACTCCTCACCTTCGAGTTCTTGGGGATCCGTCAGCTCTAATAGCGCCTTATGTGCATCGTTTTCATCGTCATACACTATATTGAGTGACGTGTCATCTATCCACTCGATTTGGAATGGCTTGTTGTAGTATGAGACCAGCAAATCCTCTATGTCCGCTGTGTTCAGGTCGTCGACTCCTACTATGTGAATCGCATTGGGTCTGGTTTGTTCACTCGGCTCTCCGGAATCGTTGGTCGCGCTAGGGGGCTGGCTGTCGACCTCCATACCGCGCAGTACCAGAAATCCCGAAATATAAGAGTGTGGAGGGACCGGTTACTCAGCTTCGTTATAGCTGAGCTGAACCTTAAGATAGACGATGAGGCAGCTAACGCTTGTTCAGATAGCTGAAAAGCTGCTACGACGACAAGTACTTTCTGATAATGCAGCGGATGCTATAAAGTATGAAAACATAGGGGTGTGCACATATACATATATATATAACTAGAAGGTGACATGAGGTATGATCCTAGCGGACTGGAAGAAGACACGAGCCGCCGAGCCCATATTCATGAGGTTAGCTGCAAAGTGGCCGTTGTCTTTGCCACCTTTTCTCTCATCGCAATCGCAATCGAAAGACTTATTCTCACCCGTCATCTTGTTGAAGACTTCAGTGCGAGCCTCGTCCAGTTCGTTGATCTTGAGGTTACCGTGGTACATGCCATCCTGGTTGGGGAACACCATGAATTCAAACACAAGATAAAGGTGCCGGTTGACGGTGTTGACAATGTGCTGAGATAGCTCGTGGTCTCGGTCACCGAACACCATGAGGTAGTCGGCAAAGCCAGCCACTAGCAGCTGGTAAAACTTCAAACCGTCCCTGTAGAAGCGAACCTGATGGTCGTTCGTATCCCGATCGAAGATCTCCTGGTTTGTATCGGTTACATTCTTGGCAAGGTCGTACGCCGCTTTGAAATACTTCTCATTCTTCGTGAGCATGTACATGTGCGCGCACAGGGTGAGCGGCGTCCCCTGGTTGTATGTCCACTTCATGGGGTTCAGCTTGCCTTCATCGCCCTCGAAGCCGTCGGCAATAAGACCGTTCTGCAGCATTTTGTTGAACAAAAAGTCGAAACAGTAGTCGCCAAACTTGATGTAAAGGTCGTTATCCTTCACGTACTTGGCCAACATTGCGGCAGCCATGCCGCATTCCGCGGTGGAACAGGCGTTGGCGCCGGCCTGGCCCATCTTCCACCTGACGCCTCCCTGATCCTTGTCCGACATGCCAATGAGGAACTTAGTGCCTTCGACAGCGCGGTCGAGGTATTTCTTGTCGTTGGTGACTTCGTAGGCGGTGATGTAGCAGATGACAGCTTGGGCACTGTCATCTGAGTAGAACTCGTCACCGCCAGGCGTAGGAGAGAATCCCTTGGTCTTCGAGTCGAAGTACTGGTCGAGTCCGGCCATGGTCTCGTGCAGCATCTGAATGAAGTTCTTGTTGATGCGAGCCGCGTCAATTACAGCTTGAACTCCAATAGAAGCCGGCCAGACGACATAGCCACCTTCGAAGTCTCCGGTTCCTCCGGTTCCATTGACAAATCTACCCTCCTTGCGGTTCCAGAAGCACTTTGCGATGTTCGATACGATTTTGAAACCTTCCACATTGGGATCTTCAAGCTTTCGCTGGCCGCCCATTGTCACGCTGTATTACGAATTCCAACGACGACTTAGTTGAGATCAAAGTTCGAGGCTATTCTAAATATATATATGCGTGTAATTATGCGCTTCTAGCATGGGGCTCCACTCCACACCATAGAGAGCAAGCAGCAACAATCCCATGTGAGCCTCACGCAGAGGTTAGGTCCTGCCCAACGGTCTCGCGTCGCATCGACCCAGGCACCTCTGCTATGGTCGGGTTTCACATGCCGTAGATACATTCTATACGCAAGTCTGGTCTGTTTTGATGCTTCCATTCTGAATAGAAACGCTCAGTGCTCTGGCATTACTGGTCCAAGTTGAAGCTGACTGTGTTTATAAGTGTTCCCTGTCCGCATGTTGCACTCATAGCTAGCATAGCTAAAATCGCCTACTCTGCTGAATGACACGTGATTACTATCGGAACTGCCAGCCATCACCCCAAGACCCGCGGGGCGACTAATGGCCTTAGGGAAAGTAAAGGCGGTGTAAGTCTTTCGGCGACTAAAAGTCACACTCCACGCGCTGATGGTGCACTGACAGCCCGCTCGCTGACTGTGGCTGGGACAAGTGGACGCGCTTGACATACCCACGGCACCAAACGTGAGGCGTTCTCAAGCATCGTGGATCCGCAGACCGCCACTAAGGGAGCGTCTAAACGAGCTGCTCAAAACGACATCAGTAGGATGGCCGCATATGACACACCTAAGCCATATCTGAATGAACTCAAAGGTCAAGTCGTTCTTGTTAGACTGAAATGGGGTAATACGGAATATAGAGGTACGCTAAAGTCAACAGATTCATACATGAATATTGAGCTCAGCGATGCTGAAGAGTTCATCGATAACGACAACAGAGGGCCGCTTGGGAACGTACTGATACGCTGTAACAATGTCATGTGGGTCGCTGCCACTCAGTAGAAGTGGTTTCTCCTCGACGTTAAGTGTCTACTCTCTCTGGGGGAGGGATTTAGCCAAGGCTGAAGCAGCAGCGGACTGGAAAGTGATGTGGCAGCTTCGCAAGGGGTCCCTGACCTCGCACAAGAGGTACAGGTGTGCTCATATAGCTCGCTACGTGGACCAACGTGAACTCAAAATATTCGACTTAACTTAAATCCAGTGCTTAGGATCTTTGGTGTCACGGAGTAGCTCTAGCTTCGTACTTAAACTATAACCGCGTCTAAGTTGTAGAAATTGAATTTTACTTTTGTTCATGGGTAGTTTGCGGAGCAGGAACAGACCCAAGCGTCGCCAGACTTCTTTTAGGCCTCTAGGAAGCGCTGAGCTGAGCTCCGAGAACAGGGACTCCAGCGAGCAGGGGAGCCTCGACTTCGCGTTCAGAGATGCTCATGAGCTCCCCAGTCTCCATGGGTCTACCTCAGATAACAGCCGTATAGAAGAGATATTCGACATCGAGGACGGCAGCGATGCGTCTGTCTTTGCTCCTATGGAGTCTCCCAGGTATATTGTTACAAGTAGGGCCTTACGATACCCGACACCTCCAAGAAAGCGCTTGCTTGAGAAGCTAGCGCAAGAACGCATTGAGAGCATTGGTTCGGTGCAGCTATCTACCAAGAATCTAAGCACAAGCAGTCTTGGATTTAGCCAATGTACAACGGTCAGCTCGCGAGAGAACTTTCTGGAGGGGTTCAAGTCTCTGCGAGACGGAAGCGCTACGTTTTCCGCCGAGCTGGAGAATTACATGAAGAGTCTAGCGTGCGTTCTGAAAAATGCTGGCTCCCAACTCCATTTCCGCATCTTTGCGGAATGCTACGCCCTTTTGCTCAACAAGTTCGGACCTGGAGGTCCGAAAGCTCACCTGGCGCCTAGCTCACCATCGTGGATGCTGAGACTAACTATCCCCCTTTTGCTCGTGGACACACGTCATGACGAGGCACGTATCTGTTGCTTTTGGGAAGTGAACTGCTGGGTTCGCCAAATTGTTGAGTTTTACGGCGAGGCAGCCGACGAGATGATATTCGCAGAGGGCCTCTGGGAGATTCTTGCGCAAAAGATGGCTAACTCCGATGCCGCAATTAGCGGCATAGCATATTGCTCGCTCACTACAATTGTTTCCAGCCTGGCGCTCGATGAGGACCTCGTTTGTCGCGTCAGAAGGCTGAGGTCCGAGGTAGTTCCAGAGGACGCAGAGGCGAAGAGCAACTTTGTTTACCATCATCTCCAGTTGATGGAGCTTACTTCGAAACGTTTGCTACAGCTTCCCCCTGGCAGGGCTCAGCATTCCCTGTTGAGCGCAATCGTTAACCAATACCAAGAGTACTTCATCCGGGAACGAGACACACAAAAACAAGGAATGATAGAAGGTTTCGCTTGCAAGCTGGACAGATCGATCTATGCCATCTATGGCGATGTCCCAGCGAGGTTCTTGAAAGATCGCGGCTTTCGTTTGCGCGCCAATCGCCAAACCGGCCCTTCTGCTCGACGTTCTTTGCGATCAAAGCTGAAGTCGGTCCTGCAGAGAAAACGACATAGGCTAATCGGAGGACATTAATTGGATGAGGCAGTTGGGCAACTTTTCGAGTTCGGTGCCGCTAAAACAGAAAAAGGAATACAGGTGATGAGACAAACTGAGCTGAGGTGACTCGGCGCATGCAGCTCGGGCGGTATTTGGTCATATGCCCTTGAATATAGTACAAGCTCGCTCATCTTGAATACACTCTTTTTTCCTCCCAGACCTTCTACTTTCCTTTCTTTTCTTTGTGGGCCCAGACGATATTTTCATGGGGGGACGTCCCGCTAAATCTGTATCAGGCTTTTAGACTTACCGCCATCGAAACCGATTCGAATAGCGGCCCAAGTAGAGTCTGCTAAAAATACCACCATAGTCACTGTATAGACAAGAGTGATGGAGTAGAAGAAGTTCGCGTTGCCCGATCCGGCGTAAATCCAGAGATAATAGAACGCGGGAGAGAGAGCAGACACGTAACAAACGCCCAAAGCCTCAATGGGGCGGTACTCCAATAGGGACAGTACAGGCTTGTTCAAGACGAGCAAAGTTATGTAGAGGCCAAAGTCAGAGGCCTCTGGGTACGGCTTGAGTACGGCCAGCACACCCGTCAGCGCACCGAGCACGAAAAGCGGTTGCTCAACGAAACGCAAGGTCAGAGGCGCAGGGAACGCTAGAAGCACTAGTTGAAATGCTCCGAGGAAGAACGGCCGGAAGAAGTCGAACAGTTCGATGAAAAAGTACCACCAGAGGCCGAGATTTGGTTCAGTGAGGTCACCAAGGAGCAGCTGGGTCCCGAATTGGCTGGACAGGAAGTCCCACGACTGTGTGGGCAAATACGCAAGGCCAATGAATAGGGATACCGCAACAGTATAGGCCCCAATTAGCCCGAGCACTGAGGCTTTCGGCATATTCTGCCTTGCTAACAGCAACAATGGAGCAATGAGATACAACGGGTAATAGCTCAGAGCTGTAGCGGCGCCCAGCAGAAGCATTGACCGCGCGCCGTGACCTGTGGCGGCAGCTCCCAGTGCCCCACACACGAGAGCGTTGCTGAACACATTCGTGGACTGCGCTAAGCTGCTCAACAGGGAGAAGGGATTGAACAGATAGCAGGCGGCCACTATCTGGGGGCTGAAGGAGGACTGCGCGTTTCGTCGGGCGTACTGCGCGAGAGCTGATGCGGCCAGAACGTCCACACCGGTGAAGGCCAGAAATGCTAATTTGCTCGGGACCTGAGCAAACAAGGCGAGAAGCAAGGGCGACTGGTGGCATGGACCACCGCTGTAAGGAGAGATTTGGAGCTCATTAAACAGGTACAGGCCCTCTTTCAGGCGTCGGAAAGATGAGACGGGGGTCGAAAGCTCGATGAAAGAGTCGAGAATGCTCCATATATCCGGATTGAGAGTGGCAAGAACCACGCGCAGCGCTATGTAAATACCCGCAACTCGCAGCATGCTTCACGGACCGGTAATTTCGCAGGAACGAGTACTCAGAATTTCAACTGCCACCCGCTTATTACTTCCCGTGACGAAATTCGCTGGATCGGCCACCCACTGCTCTGTCGATGCAGAAGCGAGACCGTTAGAGGTGTGGACGCGTCGGGAGGTGTGACTATGGATGTGTACGCTTGATTTAGTAGGGGAGAGCTGATCGTGGGGAAGGGAGGAGGAGGAGGGAAGAGGGTCTAGGAGCTGAGTCGATCACTGAGCTCAACGCTTGCCTAAGGTCAGCTTTTTTATTGTATTTTACAATAATTGAGCATCTAGCCACCGTGAGTACGACAAAAAGCGCATGTCTCCTCGAGCTCAATGCACGGCGTGCCTAACTCACAATTGAGTAGAGCACGCGCCATGATGGGGCCGGGCGGGTCTTCACCGACCTCACACCACCCCGCGAGGACATCTGCGCAGCCAGGTGTCAATAAACGCAGGCCTGAACGTATGTGGGAGAGCGCCGAGCTGCACGTGACGTAATGACAAGTGCGGAAGAGACGCGTGGGTGTGTATAGCGGCCGCCTACGCGCGCCGGCTCGCGAGTTTGTCATCTCCAGCATAGCCGGACTTTCACCACTCCCCGCTTTACCCCTTCCACGTAGCGATGAACTTCGAAGAGAACGAGGACGCCGACGGCGTGAGGCTGGCTTGGAACTGCTTTCCGTCGACGAAAGTCGAGGCCTCGCGCGCCATCGTTCCCGTCTCGGCTCTCTACACGCCGCTGCACGAGAAGACGGTTCTGCGGGTCCTGCAGTACGAGCCGGTGACGTGTCGTTCGTGTCACGCCGTCCTGAGTCCGTTCTGTCAGCTGGACACGCGGGCGAAGATATGGGTCTGTCCGTTCTGTCTCAGCCGGAACCCGCTGCCCGCGCAGTACCGCGACGTCTCGCAGGACTCCCTGCCGTTCGAGCTGGAGGCCGCGGCATCCACTGTTGAGTACGAGCTGAGCCGGCCGGCAGCGCTGCCGCCCGTCTTCCTGTTCGTTGTCGACTTGTGTCAGGACGAGGAAAACCTTACTGCGCTGCGCGAGTCCCTCATTGTCACTCTGGGGCTGCTGCCGGAGAAGGCGCTGGTGGGCCTGGTCACGTTTGGGGCCATGGTGCAAGTCTACGAGCTTGGCTACTCGTCTTGCACGAAGACGTTTGTGTTCCGCGGAACAACAGACTACACGGCGAAGCAGGTCAGCGAGATGCTTGGTCTTGGCGGCGCGGCACCCATGGGCGCGAAAGTAAACGGCATGGGAGCGGGTCCTGGCGGAGCCCTCCCAACGACTCCCGCGATGGCTTCAGCAATGGCGCGGTTCCTCGTACCGGTCGGCCAGTGCGAATATCAGATCACGCAGGCGATTGAGGCGCTGCGCGGAGACCCGTGGGAGATCCCGAACGAGCATCGCGCGACGCGCTGCACGGGAGTCGCCGTGTCAGTCTCTGTGTCGCTGCTCGAGCGCCTCATCCCGAACAGCGGAGCGCGCGTCATGCTTTTCGCGGGCGGCGCGCCGACTGAGGGCCCGGGTCTGGTTGTGGGCCGACCGCTGAAGGAGCCCATTCGCTCGCACCACGACATCGACACGGACTCGGCGCCCCACCATTCGAAGGCCACGAAGTTCTACGAGGCGCTCAGCAAGCGCGCGGCCTCGAATGGCCACGCGGTAGACATATTTGTCGGCAGCTACGATCAGGTCGGCCTCAACGAGATGCAGAGCCTCGCGAACTCGACGGGTGGCGTCGTCGTGCTCAACGACGCCTTCACGACCTCCATTTTCAAGCAGAGTCTGCTCCGCGTGTTCGCCAAGGACGACGAAAACAACCTGCTCATGGGATTCAACGCGACGTTCGACGTTCTGACCTCGAAGGAGCTGAAGGTGTCGGGCGTCATCGGCCACTGCATCTCGCAGCAGCGCAAAACGGCAAACGTGGGCGAGACCGAAATTGGCATCGGGGGCACCTCTCAGTGGCGCATCTGCTCGATCACGCCGTCGCACACCTACGGCGTATACTTCGAGCTCGCCACCCAGAGCCAGGCGCCGCAGCCCACAATCGCTGGGCAGTACCCAAGCACTGTCGTCCAGTTCCTCACACACTACCAGCACTCCTCGGGCGCGTTCCGCCTGCGTGTGACGACGCTGGTGAGGTCACTGGCGTCGGCCGGCAACCCGGCTCTCGCGCAGTCGTTCGACCAGGAGGCGGCCGCGGCGCTGATGGCGCGCATCGCGATCTACAAGGCCGAGACGGACGACAGCAGCGACATGCTGCGCTGGTCAGACCGCATGCTCATCAAGCTGTGCCAGCGCTTCGCAGACTACCGCAAGGACGACAGCGACTCGTTCCGCTTGGCGCAGAACTTCGCGCTATACCCGCAGTTCATGTTCCACCTCCGCCGTAGCCAGTTCCTCACCGTTTTTAATAACTCGCCGGACGAGACCGCGTTCTACCGCCATACACTGAACCGCGAGGACCTCACGAACACCATGATCATGATTCAGCCCACGCTAATGAGCTTCAAGATCGACGAGGAGCCGCAGCCCGTGCTGCTTGACAGCGTCTCGCTCCAGCAGGACTGCATCCTGCTGCTCGACACGTTCTTCCATATTCTCATTTGGCACGGCTCCACCATCGCGCAGTGGCGCAAGGCCGGCTACCAGGACCAGCCCGAGTACGCGAACTTCAAGGCCCTCCTCGAGGCTCCCCGCGCCGAGGCGGCCATGCTGCTCGTGGACCGCTTCCCGCTGCCGCGTTTCATTGACACAGAGGACGGCGCGTCGCAGGCTCGCTTCCTGCTCTCCAAGCTTAATCCCACCAACACGCACCTCTCTCACAACGCGAACCCAGGAAGCATCGTCCTCACGGACGACGTCTCCCTGCAGTCATTCATGGCTCACCTCCAAAAAGTGGCAGTCGAGACTGCTCACTGACCTCCCTTAAATTTTTATGTGATATGTACGCTCGATCGGTATATATACCAGGGATAACCATACTATAGCCTTTTTTTAATACCAAAAAACGAATCCTCAGGTCGGCTATGATGACACGAAGCGTGACAAGGAGATGCGCTCACCACCGAGTGGACGACCTACTTGGTAAATACGAGCTCGGCAGAGCTCTGTACATATCTAGATCTCTTCGGGCGCTTTATTTCGTTTAAGGTACATAGAGCCTTAGCGGAGGAGTGGGGGGTTAGGTCGAGCATGGACGATGTTCGCGTAGTGGAGGCCCCTGATCCGCGCGTCAGGGAGTTCTACGAGCAGCAGCGGCTCAAAGATGCCGCCAAGAACCTGGTCGTTCCCGTCGATGACCAGCAGGTGCGCCAGCAGCTGCGCGCCAATCTTCTGCCGGCGGAATTGCCATCCGAAAGCAGAGACGCACGTAGAGCGCGCCTCGTAGACTTCCTGGCGCGCAAAGCTCTGGCCGAAGACCAGTCTCGTGGAGAGGAAGTTAGCGAAACACCGCCTGAACCCCGGCCTTCTTATCAGGAAGAGGGGCCGCCTGAGCTACTTCGCTGCCGGAGGCTCATCGCAGAGTACACCGAACAGACGCGGAAAAACTCGAATGCGCCGCGCGCAGAACTTCGTTGGCCGGGCACGGAGCTGGCCGCTAGCCAGTCTGGCTTCAGGCGACCAGTTTCTTCCGTGAGCTTGATGCCGTCAGGCGTCGTGTGTGTTGCCGACTGGTCAGGGATGCTGAGTTTTCTCGGTGCCGACGTTAACCTAGCAACGATAGCCAAGGCCGAGCTGGGAGTGCACATCAGCGACGTTGCCACGCGTGCTCAATCTGTTGCGAGCGGTCTGCTGGATGGGAGCATTGCCGTCCACGAGTTTCGAGAAGAGTCTGTTCTGCAAAAAGCCGCCATGCTGCGCGGCCACAAGGCGCGCGTTACTGCCGTGGAGTTCCACCCGCTCGGCCCGCTTCTTCTGTCGGGCTCACACGACCAGACCTGGCGTCTCTGGGATGTCGAGGTAGGCCAAAGCCTGCTCGAGCAGACGGGCCATACCGGAGCGGTGAACGCGCTCAGCATCTGCGCAGACGGCGCTTTGGCTGCGAGCGCCGGGTCAGACAGAACGGTCAAGGTCTGGGACCTGCGAAGTGGGGTGCTGGTCACAACACTGAAGAACCATGCTGCCGACGTGACCGCTGTTGCGTGGAATCCCACGCGAATTCAACACACAATGGAGCTCGTGTCCGGTGGTGGGGACAATCGCGCTCTGGTCTGGGATCTGCGTAAGTTTGCAGAGCCGAAGGAGGTCCTGTATGCACACATCAGCACCATCACCGCACTTAGGTACGATGAGGCAGGCTCGACGCTGGTCTCCGCTTCCTTGGACGGTAGACTGCGGTTTTGGGGCGCGGCAGAGCACTACAAGCTGAGAAAGTCTCTTCAAACTGGTAGCCGGATCTTGAGCTTTGACTTGAGTGGCCAAACGCTAGTCGCAGGTCGATGGGATCGTTTGGTCGATATTTATCTTAACGAGGAGGCTGTCTAGACTGTACTCTCTCTCTCGCGTGAAACACTCTTCTCTCTCACAGCATCATGCTCCGGCAGGAAATAGAATGAAGGTGCGGAAGCCAGAGCACAAGGAGTGAAGATCGAAATGTATAACTTAGGACGTGGAAAATAATAATAAAACAATTGACGGGCTGGTCAAAAACATATGTAGTGATATCTCATCATTTAAGGAGGGCGGATGCCAGTGTTTGAACGGTGGCAGCGTGCGAGGGCCCGCGCGCTGGCTAGTCCAGTGTACGCCTTCAGCTAGGACGAATAGACAGGTACGTGGGGCGACGACTGGCGGCTCGCGCCCCGCCCGCCGCGCCCGTAACGGCGGTCGGTGCGGCCGCTACCTCTCTCCTGGGACAGCTGGATTTTGATTGACTCTCGTAGGTTGTCAAGCTCGGCGCGCAGAGCATTGACCTCGACTGTCTTTGATTTGAGCTGCTGGGTCATGGCTAGCTCTCGAGCAGAAGGCTCATCCGATATTCGCGCCTTGAGCATGCTATTTTCTTGCTGAAGTGCCTCTTTGTCCTTCCCGAGCTGGTCGGCGTACTCAGAGGATGCATTGGATACGGACTGGAGGTGGCTGAAGCGAGAGTTCTCGCTCGCCAAGCTCTCCTGGAGTCGCGTTGTTTCGCTCTCCAGCTCCTGGATGCGCTTTGTGAGCTGCTCGACGCGCGCTGTGTCGGAGTCCAGGGCGAGCAGCTGCTCTGAGAGCTTCGTCCACCACTCGTCCGTGCTGCGCAGCTCCTGCTCGAGCTTTTCGTTGCGAAGTCGTAGCTTCTCCGAGCGGCGCTCGGCGGCCCCTGACGACTTCTCCAGCTCCACAACACGAGTTGCCAGCGTCTGCATCTGCTCACGAAGCAGCTCAATCTCCAGCTCTCGACCGCTGGCTAGTTTGCGATGTGACTCGACCTCAGCGCTTTCTTCGCGAGAGATGGTGAGCAAGTCGTTCAGCTGAACGAGTAGACGCATCGTCAACGGCTCGGACTCGCTCAGCTCTTTGCATATATCAATCACGTCGCTGTCTAGCTCAATTCTGCGCCTCTTGAAGGGCCTCAGGTTCCGGCCACCTCTACCATTGCCCGTCTTGCCTTCGCCCTTGGCTTCCGAGCTGTTCGCGGTGTTGGACTGCTTCGAGTCGTCGCTGCTCTCCTCATCGTCACTATCGCTATTCTTCCCTCTGCGGCCGCCGGTGCCCGGCCCCACCTTGCGGTTGGCGAAGTCCACCTGGTACTGGTCCTCATCGTCGAGATAGAGGGCGCGTTCCACATCTTTGGGCCCCACTCGCTTTACGGGGTATGATGCGGGTAACAGCCAGGGACCATCGCAATTGTTTACGAACGACTGCAAGGGGCTCAGCTCTTTGAGATAGAGCTGCTTCATCTGGGATGGAAGAGTCCCCACTTGTTTCTTGCGGACCACCGTGGCCGCTATCTGCTCGTCCAATGAGAGGGACGGATCCAACTCCACATGCTGGGCGCTATTCAAGGATACGAGACGGATCACAGAAGCGAGAGGCCTTCGCCGCACAGGGTCTCGCAGCTGCGCGCGCAGCCCCTGGCCATATGCGGAATTCACGTCGAATTTGTTGTCTAGCAGGATTATGGCGTCAAAGGCTGCATACACTGCCTGCCGCAGGTCTTTCAGCTCCGTAGGCACCAGATGGAATGTTGCGCCCCTCCGCTTCTGGATCTCCTTTTTGTAGAGCTTCTGCGCGGGCTGACTGGAGTAGCGGGTGACATTTAGAGCCCGGTCCAGCAGCACTAGCTCCACGAGGTCGGTAGTGTGGCCAGCATCACAAACAATAGCGACATGCTGGTCACTGTTGATAAACCGCTTTGCCAGCATTACGAGGCTCTGGAACTTCCCGCTCATGTTCTCGATGGCCAGGGGGGCGCGCTTCCCGCTGAGGGCGGGCTGCAGGTGGGTCAGCAAAAGAAAAGGATGCGTGGAAACGGTATTAAGGTCCACCAGCATCTTTTCAAGCTTCGTGATGTTCTTGCTTCTGGATTGCTCGGTGCCATCGAAGAAAGACAGTATTTCTGAGAAGTTCGAGGACACTATGGCAGACGTCACTTTCTTTTGCAAGCCCGTCATACTGACGGGCAGCACATAGTCACCGGCCAGCTGTGGATCCTCCTGCATCAGAGTCCTTTTGGCGATGCCGCTCTTCGTGAAAACCAAAACTGGTTCCGGAACAGGATGGGAAAGAGCGGAAGACGGTAGAGGGTGGGCCAGGAAACCCGTAGACCCGCTGCAGATGCCGCGTTAAGGGTTCCCTGTCCGTGGAAAGATACTACCTTCGGCCAGCGCACGAGTGGCATAACGAGACGCAACTTAACGTTATTCGACGGATATTAAGGCCCCTTTGATGATACAAAACTAGGAGAAAGCACAAAAGGAAGAGCTGTTGGGCTAGCGACGATAAACCCGCCAGCCGAAGGGACTCACCCCGAGCCGCGCTCCAGCTCTACCTTGCAGTTTTAATGCCTCGCTACCTTAAGTAATCGACAAATCATGTACATTTTATATGTTCGGCCACAGTTACCACGCGGACTGCTCTTGTTTAAGTGGCCAACTTCCAGCTAAGTTCGTTGCGCGAGCCCGCCGCGAGTCCTGCCCAGAAAGTCGCGGCTGAGACGAGCCTCCCGCGACAAGCCCGGGTTGCGATGCTTTTCAAAACGCAGCGCAGAATGGTTCGGGGTTATATACATAACCCAACCCAAGAACCTTCAGGGCTTTGTCACACGCTTAGGCCTGTCGCCATAGTGCCTCCCCTCCCACTTTACGTGGAAGGCGGGTAGGGGGGGGAAGGGATAATCATCAGCGAGAGTCTCTGGAAAGTTGGAAGATAGGCCGTGACGCGCGTTGGTAATCGCAGGTCTGCAAACTCGGAGAATAGACGAAAAGCGAATTGTTTTTCAGAGTTTGCAAGTTAAGACTACAACAGAAATATGGATATTTCCAAAGAAGAGCGTGAGCTTTACGATCGTCAGATACGTCTTTGGGGACTGCATGGGCAAAGCCGCTTGCGCGGCGCGCGTATTCTCGTGCTCGGCTTCGAGGCGGTCGCGGTCGAGCTCGTGAAGAATTTGGCGCTCGCCGGAGCGGGCTCTATTGTTCTGCAGAGCTCTCACACTGCCGAAGAAGCTGACCTTGCGCACAACTTTTTCCTCGAACCGAGCGCCGTGGGGCAGAACGTCGCGGAGGCCTCGGCGACCGCGCTGCAAAGACTCAACCCCCGTGTCGCAGTGACCACGAACACCTCCGATCTCGCGGACCTGTCGGTTAAATACATCGCGGACCATGACGTCGTCGTGTTGACGCAGCTGGACGACAAGGCGCGGCTGCTTGAGATAAATGCTGCCGCCAGGGAGTCTGATTGCGCATTTTTCTTCTCACTTCTAGATGGCTGGGCGGGCTTCATCTTTGAGGACCTAGGCTCAAAGCCGCATAGGTTCATCGCCGAGCGTGAACTCTTGGAAACGAATCCTGTTTACACGAAACTGGGGAAGTTGTCACCCACACGAGAGGTCGTCGAGACGCAACCGCCGTTGACCGCCTCCGGCTCCAATATCGAGAAGCTCACGATTGTTCAGACCAATGTGAGCCTCGCAGACGCGCTCGCGGCCGGTCCTAGATTCGGCGGATCGCTCAAGCAGCGGCAGAAATCAAAGGTGTCGCCGTACCTTCCAGCCTTTCTTGCTCAACTCGAGGGCGCGCCGGGGAAAGATGCAATTCTCAGAAAAACGGAAGAGCTGGGCTTGCCGCGATCTATTGTCACCGACGAGTTCCTCGAAGGCCTTGACGCCAGCCGGGGCGCGCAGCTCCCCGCGCTCGCCTCTGTTATCGGGGGCTTGATGGCTCAGGAAGTCATCAACTTCCTCACGCTGAGAGAATTCCCTCTGCAAAACATACACATATATGATGGGCTTCACGGAAAGGGGCCTATCTACTTGCTTTCCGTGTGAGAACAACAAGCTTGTTTATTTATTGACTAACGGCGCGCAATTGCCCAGAGGGCTATCCGCGACGACAACTGGTCTTTGTAGATTTGTATTACTGCTTTTACAGCTGAAATATCCGGCAACCTAAATTAATTTATCGGTCTTTGGTTCCGAGCTGCATCTGTCAAATCTCGTTTTATTGGCATGTGGCGCGTTCGCACACATTCGCATCACGCTCAGCCTGCTCCCCTTATCACGGCAATTAGCCCGCATGACACGTCTAGACGTAGGTGCATATGCGCGACACCATCGTCAACCCTATCTCCATCAATTCCGCGCTGCCCAGCGCCGACTCAGTCCTACTACCTCCTCCTCCACCTGGACCCACCACTCTCTATCTCACGCACCCTGTTGTAGACGACAAGCCGGCTACGATGGTATTTGCTTTTGACCAGCAGTCGCTTGCGGTCCAGGCCCAGACTCTGATTGGCCATTGGCGGATCTGGGCAACGAACTCGATCGTGGTGAAGCATCTGTATGTCTTCCTCGCGCTGTTCCCCGGCTGGCTCGTCAGGTATCTCCACTACATTCTCGAGTCACGCCCAATCGACCTGGTTCGCGACTTGGCTGTGGTCATAGTGGTGGGCCGACTGCTCGTGCCGGTGGAGGATGCACTTCTGAAGTACGGCGTGTTTGGCGCTCTTCACCGGGCGTACCGCGCGACGTCGTCATACTTGTTTGGCCAGCTCCTGGCTCTGCCGCTGGTACGGTCATCCGTGGATAAGCAGGTCAGCAAGGTTCTCGGTAAGGTTGAGCAGGATATAATCCAGCGTGGCGACGAGTTTCCCGAGCACCTATCTCTTCCACAGGCGGGATTTTCGCCACGCAGCATTCAGCAGATTGTCCAGAAGCTTGACGCCATGAAGCAGTCCAATTGGGAGACCGGCCGGCTCTCTGGTGCGGTCTACCATGGCGGTGCACAGCTCCGCAAGCTGCAAACGGATATCTACGGCCTTTATACGTTTGCCAACCAGCTACATCCAGACTGCTTCCCAGCCGTGCGCCGCATGGACGCAGAGGTGGTGTCTATGGTATTGGGCCTGTACAACGGGCCGGAGGGTAGCTGCGGTACCACTACGAGTGGTGGCACTGAGTCCCTTCTACTCACATGCTTGGCTGCGCGCGAGTATGCGCGCGCCAAGCGTGGCCTCACTGAGTTCGAGATCATCGCCCCTATCACGGTGCACGCCGGCATAGACAAGGCTGCCCACTACTTCAACATGAAGCTAATCCACGCACCGCTGGACCGAAAGACCATGCAGGTAGATGTGAAGGCCGTGCGGTCGCTCATCGGCCCCAACACCGTGCTGCTGGTGGGCTCTGCTCCTAACTTCCCACATGGAATCATTGATGACATTGAGTCTCTGGGCAAGCTAGCGCAAGAGTTCGATCTTCCTCTCCACGTCGATGCTTGCTTGGGATCTTTCATCGTTCCATTCCTGGAGATCATCTATGCCGACAGGACGACTCCCAAGTTCGACTTCCGCGTACCTGGCGTCACATCTATCTCGTGCGATACGCACAAGTACGGGTTCGCGCCGAAGGGTTCGTCCGTGATCATGTATCGCTCGCCAGAATTGAGAAAATACCAGTACTTCGTCAGTACTGATTGGACTGGCGGCCTCTATGCCTCGCCGACTCTGGCCGGCTCGCGCCCTGGCGCACTGGTGGCCGGCTGCTGGGCGACAATGCTCTATATGGGCCGTGATGGGTACTACAACTCCGCCAAGTCAATCGTGGCGACTGCGAACAAGCTGCGCGCGGCCATCGAGGAGCACCCTGACCTCTTCTTTGTATACGGCGAGCCGATCAGCTCGGTAGTTGCGTTCGGATCGAACAAAATTAGTATCTACGACTTGAATGACGCTCTTTCGAAGCGCGGCTGGCACCTCTCTGCTCTGCAGAACCCTCCCGCATTGCATATGGCTGCCACGGAGCTCACACGACTCAGTGTCCAGGATCTCGTCAGCGACCTTGTCGCCGCTGCGCGCGAGCTCGAGTCCTCTGGCTCTACCGTAGCGAGCGCAGAAGGCACCAAGGCTTTGTATGGCGTCGCGGGCAGTGTGCGTACTGCCGGTGTTGCCGGACGGCTTGCGGAGGGCTTTGTTGATTTCCTTTACAAACCGTGAGCCTTATGTGTTTTTTGTACAAAATTGCAGCAAGTATCATAGATTGTATATGTATATGACTTCCTCTGTTGATGACACAATCACTCACAAACAAGAATTAATTTTGAGGAAGAACAGATCTAGACCACTCTTTCCGGTCTTTTTTATTATGTTCATCTTTGACCCTGGCAGGAAGCTGACGCTGACAGCGTGCTCTGCTAGAGTCACCTACAGCCAGTATTCTTCTGTGGCTCCGCGAAGCCAGCAACGACTGATGCCATTCAAGCAAGGTATCGGTCGAGCGACTCACCAAGGACACTTTCGATCACGGGAACAAGTGAGCGGCGCGTCTCCAGCTCCACGCTCTCATCGGAATCGTCGAGTAGCTCCGCGATCATTGGTACGAGCTGCGGCAGATTGGCCATCCACTCTTCTCCCAGTCGTCGGTAAAGACTGCTGAACACCTTGATCGTCCACACCTTCTGCGTGACCGGCGCGGACGCAACAATAAGCTGCGTGAGAGTCTCATTGATGTATTTGCGGTGCGGAGGCGAACTCGTCAGCGCCAAAGACGTCAGCGCCTTCACGACAAGTTGGCCATGGGTCATGGGCTCTGTGACCAGTTGACCGATAAGGGCCGCGGAAACCCGGTCGAAGCGCACCGGAGACTGCCAAAAGTCGTCCTGGTCATAGGTAAAGCTGGTGATAAGCGTTTGCAAGACCAGCTTCCGCACCACAGGATCAGCACTGTTTCCCTGCTCCAATATCGAACACGCGTCTTCCAGCAGATACCCGAAGTAGTTGGTGACAACTCCCTTCAGCTGGCCCAGAATGCGGTTTACGAATTTCAGTACTGCAATCTGGCGCGACGGTAGGTGATTCTCGAAGCCCCAAACCACAATGCGCCGGAACTGAGGCCGAAAGGCCCGGTCGTTCAAGCTGAGAACGATGGAGATCCCGCACTCAATGGCTTTGGCTTCGACCTGGTTGACGAAGTTCAGATCGCTTACTGACTGCCGCACAGCGAAACACTGGAGAAGCATACCCGTGAGCGTTGACACCTCCGAGGCCAGATCCCGTTTGGTCGCCTTGTCGACGACACTGTCCAACGTCGTGAAGAACATTTCGACAGCGGGAATTCCACCCTTGAGGACCGACGGGAAGGCGCCTGGCAGCGCTGTCAGCATGGTGTGAGCATCGATCTTATCATCGAGCACTTGAAGAAGCTGGGTGCGAGAGGCCGCACTTATCTGAGAGGAGAGTACAAGGTTCAAGATCGCAGGTGCTTCTGGCGCCATGAATCGTGGCATCTGGCGAACCAACCCTGCAAAGAGAGCGAACGTTGCCAACTGAATCTCGTCATCCTCCTCCTCGTCTTCTTCGCCGTCTACTTCCATACGCGCCGCGTCGGGCAGCAATCTCTTGCCTAGGCCACTGGCAACGTCAGCAGATTCGACTCGAGTAGCTCGCTTCTGGTCCTGGGCTCTTTGCACTTTTTCACACAGGACCGGAAATATGCGAGGGAAAAATCCATAGGTGGCCGCGCCGAGTTTTTGGCATATAGTGTTGATAGCCAAGATGGACGATATGACCACATCGATATCATCGTTCAGCAGCCCACTCTGGCCAACGATAGTCCCCATCAGTCGAAGCTCTGACTCACGGAGGCTACTCCCAAACTTGCCGAATAGCGATTCGACAGAGTCAATTGCCACGCTTGTAGGATTCTTCCCAATCAGGTCAACGATATGGTCAGAGATCTCACGGGCTGCTGAAAGCGTGACATCGTCGTCCTTGCGTTCATACTTGAACTTCGTGCTGATCAAGGAAAGCACTCGCTCGTTTGTGGGTGATACGAGTGGCTTTACAATGGTGATGAATTTCTCGATCGGGAGCATCTCTAGGACTTTCACAAGCAACTCCTCCGCAGCAGACCGATTATCAGATGTGCCGTCATTCGTGCGTTCTTGCTGATGTAAAGAGGTTTCGATAAGAAGCGCGTCGATCATGTCGGTTGCCAGTGCCCACTCATCCGCGCTCAAAGAATCGCCCTGCTCGCCAACCTGTATTCTCAACGGCTGCGAGCCCGCGCTACTATCGGTCTCTCCTACTGTGCGCGCAAGAAACTCAAACAAAGAGTTCCTGAGTAAAGGTGACGAAGTAGACTGTCTCAGAGCTTCCTTGATTCTCAAGAGCCCAAATCTGGAGTCATCTTTGTCACTGGACTGAGCGACAATGAACCTGACGTAACTACTCATAGCACGAACCTGCTCAGCAGGAGGAAAATGCCGCAAGAAGGGAGTCGAAAAGTGGATGAGCGCTTTGGCGTCAGCGAGCGAATGGCTTGTCCGCGTACTTGTGTTTAGCGTCACAATGTCGGCATACCGCTGTCCGAACAGCAACAAGAGCTTGTACAAGCTCTGCGCCGGCCCCAGAGTCCGGATCAGAGCGCCAAAGAGCGTATTTCTACGATGTCTAGGAACGTGGGGGAAAGCTGCAACGAAGCTCATCAGGGCCATTTCGATTTCCTCATGCTTATCTCCAGCAGCCACTAGCGCAGGGATCACCTGCTCAATAGTCTGTTCAATGACATGGGCGCTGAAATCATTGTCCAAGCGAACTGTATTGGCACCCATAAAGGTGAAAATGGGCATAACGCCATGAAGGACCACGTCGGGACAAAGCTTCGCCAGAGTTGCAATGAGCAGTAGTAGCCTGTTCTGTACCTGTGGGCTGGGAGAAGATCGTATACATGAAACCACCACGCTGACCTTCAGTGAGCTCAGTTCGCGCGCCTTTATACCTTGAACATTCAAGGATTCAACCAGCGCGATCATGCAATTAGCGAGAAGCTCTTCGGTGTACAGCACCGGAAGGCGCGAATCTTCGCCTAACGCCATCAGTTCCTCAAGTACATCGAACAAAGCGAACACGAGTGGTGAGGTGTCCTTCAGACCAGATGCGACCTTCTCCAGAAGCTCTAGGATCAAAGTTGTTCGACGTAGGTGCTTCTCAGCCTCAGCCGCCACCTGGTCGCGAGGCCCATCACGCAGCTGAACAAAACTGCTACTGCGTCTTCTGCGGCGTTTCGGAATTTCGTTGAACAACGGTGTTGCAGATGTGTCCCCTTCCGTGCTGTCGCCAGTGGTACGATTCAACAGTTTAGTGTACAAAGCACTGCTCAGCGGTTGCACCTGCTGCAGCACATCGCGGGCGTCGTATGATATCTTGCTGTCGGCCGAGATGTCCACAAGGGCATCAGCCAACCGCTCTTGAGTATCCGGACGGAAGACGTCAGACCACATGCGGGCAATGTGTTCGCCCGCCAAAGCTGCCATCGCAGGCGAGTCGCCCGAGCGCATGACATCGATCAAAAAGGTTATGGCGGTGTTGTCATTAGAGCGCAGCACGGCTACGAGGACTCGCTCTATGCCACTAAATGGAAACTTTGCTTCTTTGCAGAGTTGTTTCCAAAGCTCCTGGTTATTAGGTCTGCTCCATTCGCTCAAAAGTGGGGAAATTTGCTTCGGAACACCTTTGAAACTGGCCAAGCAGCGCAGCGTCACCCATAGTATCTGAGGCAACCGAGTCTTCAGCGCGCAGCTCACAAGAAACTCACACCAGGCGGCTTTACCGGCCTTTCGTGCGGCTGTGAAAACATATTCAGGGTCCATAATACACTCCTCCAAGTTCTCCACGAGTCGACTGACAACGTGCTGGAAGTCAGTCCTCTGAAGCCAGGCCAGACTAGGATGAGAGTCGTTCCAGCGAGGAGTGCGCTTCGCCGTCGGCTTACAGAGAGCCAGCGCCTGTATTAGTTTTGCGGCTTCCTTGCGGATTCTTCGTTCCGAGTCCACGAGCAAGAATAATGCGAAGGGAAGGACTGCTTGATAGTCAGCACCGGAGGGGTCCCCTCCGGCCGAAGGGGACAGGACCGAAGTAATTATAGCAGCTGAGACCCTTATAGCCGCACATCGACTGAGGGTTGGCCACGGTCCAATAGCGACAGCAAGCACAAACGACAGTTGCGCCTCTGGTGATACGCGTGCCAGCTGTCTCAGCTCGTCCAAGCTCAAACACCCGAGACCGGCTGCTTCAGACCAGAGCTGAGCACGAGGATCTTGGGTGGAGAGGGGTGTCTCCAAGAATGAACTGGACGTGCTCTGCTCCATGTTGGCAGAACGGTCTATAATGGATTTTTTCAAAGCCGAGGGGTCAATGTCTAGCTCCGCGGTAGCTTTCACGGTGTCTTCAGCGACCTCACTCGACTCAAGAGCCGCATCATCGTTCACGGGCCGTTTTACGGAAGCCTGAAGGGCGATCTCGAGTCGATCCACCTGCAGTGGCGTGAGGCGTTGGATTACAAGCTCAACAAACTGCACGCAGCTAGCATTGAGGGCGGGTTCGAGCGGCCGCTCCTTCAGAATGCTCTGCTCGACCGCGGCAACAACGTGATCAGGGATACCGACCTTGGCAACGAGAGGAACCATCGCCGGAAATTCCGCGAAGGAATAGGCGAGGCAGCCCTTTACCACGCTGCCCGCCAGCGACTCAACGTTGATCCTAGAGGACTGAGCCAGAATCTCGGATGTGAGAGCCTCCAGCGAGCCGAATGTGCCTACCAGAGCGTTCCAGGTTGGCTCGCTGAATGTGAACTCAGCTATGTCTTTCTGAGCCTCGACCAACTGGGACACGCAAGCCAAACCCTTCGTGCAACTGCGCTTTGACCAGTTTAGGATTAGAGTGTCGGTTGCGGCACGCAGTACGTCGCCGCTCAGACGGAGCTGTGTAGCCAAGACGGCCAAAATCATGTACGCGGCCACCTGGGCTGCTGGCTGTTCTTGTTGGACCAGCACTTCACTGACGGGCGGGAGCACTTTATCGGCGGCCTCGCTTGTTTCTCCCTGCTCCTTCAATACCATGGTGATCATGATGTTGACGCCCGTCCAGAACACAAGCTGGCGGTCGTAGCTGAGCCCCCTCGAAATGGCTACAAGAGTGAATTTGTTGATGAGATCATAAAGGGTAGTGTCGCGCGAGCAGACGCGCACGAGCGCCGCGCGGCTGGGCCCATGCATTGAGGTTTTGCAGCTGCCCAGAAACTTGAAGGTGGGCGGCAGGTGGTGTATGGCGATTATATCCAAAATCCGCACAAACTCGCTGGCCTCGTGGTACGGAAGCGCGGCGAGAAGCAGAGCCTCGGTATTGTGTACCTGTATCTGGAACCGACGGACCAGCCATTCGAGCGCCCGGAAACTCAGAGTTAGGTGGAGGTAGCCTGAGACGAGCATGAGGAACTGCTCAATTGCCGCGTTGAGAGCCACAGCCTGGTCCGCAGACTGGATCAATCGGTCGAATCTGATACTGGTCTCACTGAAAAGCGAGTTGGCGAAGTTGTTGAAACGCGCGTCTACGCTCTCGAGCTCCCGGAACGCCTCGAGGCAGTCATAGTAGATCGACTCGAAGTCCTGGCTCGCGGCCTCCTTGGGCGGGTATACGAGCGACACACTATGCAACTTCTTCCTTTTGGATTTGTCAAGGATCGTCGCATTGTTGTTAGTGCGGATGCCAGCAAGCTGGGCCGCCAATGACGACTGCATTCGAGACAGGAAATTTCACGGATTTCACCGTGTGTGTGTGATAGGGTAAATTTGAGCTAGCCAAAAAAGTCTTGAAAAAAATTATGTAATATGCACGCACATCGCGAACTGACGCAGCTGCTTCAACAGAGTATTCGGCACACACGTCGATATGCGCCGTTCTTATACGTAGCTATGCACGTACGATCTTCGCGACCTTGGATTCACCAATACTCAGCCATTGAGTGTCCCAATGATTTTTTTCGCCTCCTTTTTCTTTTTGCGTGGGTTTCCATTGGTGTCGACTTAAATTCATCCAGCGAACAAAGTCACAGGCCCGACCGAAGAGTTAGTTGTAGAAAGTATGAAAGACCTGCTTCCATGCCTAAGCGCTCCTGTCTCTAATTTGGCGCAGGGCCAAGAGGAGCTCGTCATCGAACGCCGTGGCATCCGCCTTGATCACATCAAGCGTGCGGACGGCGTGGCGGCGCGCAAGAAGCGCTGCCACGGGAAGAACGGCGGGCGGCTGCTCGCCCACAGCTAGGCAACGGAGGTCCTCCGCTGCGTGGCGAGCGTCCACGCCGCAGTCCGCGTAGAGCGCTGCCAGGGACACGAGCACCCTCACAGCGTCCTCGCGCACGCTTCCGTCGTCAAGCACTGGGCTTCTTTGCGCGTGGCGGTCCCAGTACGAACTCTCCTCATCAAGCGAGTTGTTGGCGAACGAGCTGTTGCGCGGCATGCCGCGGCCCGACGCATTTGACGAGCTATCCTTGTAGCGGTTCCAGTATGCTTCGTCGTCATCGTCGTTGTCGTCGCCAGCATTGCCGCTGCGCTCGCTGCCGTCGATATTGTGGCTGCCAGCGCCGCCGCCGTCGCCGCTCCGCGGCTCGCTCGGGCTTTTCGTGTCGCTCTGCGCGGCACGCGCGCGCGCGAAGCTCCTCTCGACGTCCGAGTAATCAACGAGCGTGCGCTTGTTCGCAGCAAGGTGCCCCTCGAGGCCGCGCAGGCAGAACGCGCCGATGAGCTCCCACGACGACTGGCTGATCTCGTTCGTGTACACCACGCACGCGCTACCCGCGCACGCGATTGCGAGCACCGTGAACGCGTCCACGCGACGGTAGCGGATGACCGGCGCGTCGAACTTGGCGGCAACAGGCGGGCGGAACTCGAGCGGCGCCTGCGACGCGCCAAACACGTTGAGTTTGTCATTGTGCCACACGAGCATCTCGAACTGGAAGCCCGGGAGCGGGACCTGCCGCAGCGGGTAGTAGAGGCTGTTGCCCAGCGCGGGATCAGCCGTCAGCGGCTGCTTCGGCTCGCTCGCGGCCGCCGCGAGCAGCTTCTCGCCTTGCGTGAGGTCGTGCTGCGTCAACGGCGGCGGCAGGGGGCCGACCTTCTCCATTTTCGAGACGGGCTGTGTAGGAGGCGGAGGCGGAGGCGGCAAGGCCAGGATTCAGGGGGGGGGTTGGTAGGACAGCGCGCAGTCCTAATGTGTGGCCTACGTTGTTCGCTACGGCTGTAGGCGCTGGGCGGGCGCCGCGCCCAGTACGATGGGACTCTGCGACGCAGACGCCCTTGCCGCAGCCAGTTCCATTTAGTCCCAATCTCACGCCTGCCTCGCCCTGCAGCCGCCGCCTCGCCAGGCGCGCCAGGCACTTGTCGCAGCGCGCTTGGGGCCTGGCGGCGTGTACGATGCAGCCACCGCCCCCACCCTGCATGTCAGGACACCCCACACACCCCACCCCCCACCGTACATGGAAGCACGCGCAGCAGCAGGGCAGGTGCTTGTGCTTCTTGGCGGAGGTGGTGGAGAAGAGAGGTGGGAGGGCGCGCAAGGAGCGTGGTTTGCAACGTACTTGCGGGCGGGGAGAAAGAAGAGCCGTGGAGCGAGCACGGGGTCTTGACTGTGCGTACGGAATGGATAGGCAGAAGAACATAGCAGAGGGCGCGGCCAAGCCAGCAGCGGCCGGCGCAGACTCCATTCTCGAGCTGGACCCGTATCTGAAGCCGCACATCAGCGACATCCGCCGGCGGCAGCTGCTGGCGCAGCAGTGGGTCGACACGTTCGACGAGACCGAGGGCGGGCTGCTGAAGTTCGCCGAGGGCTACAAGCACTTCGGCTTCCACACGGTGCGCGACGAGATTGTGTTCCGCGAGTGGGTGCCGAACGCGACGGCCGTGTGGCTCATGGGCGAGTTCAACGGCTGGGACCGGCAGCAGCACGCACTGCGGCCCCAGAACGAGTTCGGCGTGTGGGAGCTGCGGCTGCCGCGCGGGACGATTGCGCACGGCACGAAGGTGAAGCTCGTGCTGCGCACGGCCGGCGGCGAAACGCTGGAGCGCGTGCCCGCGTGGAGCACGCGCGTCGTGCAGGACACGAGCGTGTCGCCGCAGTTCGACGCCGTGTACTGGAACCCGCCGCTGCCGTACGTGTTCCAGCACGGCCGGCCGCGCGGCGATTGCACGCGCGGCGGGCTCAAGGTCTACGAGGCGCACGTCGGCATCTCGACGCCCGAGCCGCGTATCGGGACGTACCGCGAGTTCACGGCGAACGTGCTGCCGCGCATCGCGGATCTGGGCTACAACGCGATCCAGCTGATGGCCGTGATGGAGCACGCGTACTACGCGTCGTTCGGGTACCAGGTGACGAGCATGTTCGCCGCGTCCTCGCGGTACGGCACGCCCGAGGAGCTGAAGCAGCTCGTCGACGCGGCGCACGGCCTCGGCATCCAGGTGCTGCTCGACGTCGTGCACTCGCACGCGTCGAGCAACTCCGCGGACGGCCTCAACTTCTTTGACGGCACCGAGTACCAATACTTCCACGCGGGCCCGCGCGGGCAGCACGAGCTGTGGGGCTCGCGCCTCTTCAACTACGGCAAGCACGAGGTGCTGCGCTTTCTGCTGAGCAACCTGCGCTTCTGGCTCGACGAGTACCGCTTCGACGGGTTCCGCTTCGACGGCGTCACGTCGATGCTCTACACGCACCACGGCATCGGCACGGGCTTCTCGGGCGACTACCACGAGTACTTCGGCGACCAGACCGACGAGCAGGCCATCACCTACCTGATCCTCGCGAACACGCTCATCAAGCAGCTGAACCCGCACTACGTCTCCATTGCTGAGGACGTCAGCGGCATGCCCACGCTGTGCGTGCCCACGCAGCGCGGCGGCATCGGCTTCGACTACCGCCTCGCCATGGCGATTCCGGACATGTGGATCAAGCTGCTCAAGGAGCAGAGCGACGAGGAGTGGGACATCGGCCACATCGCCTTCATCCTGTCGAACCGCCGCTACGGCGAGGCCACCATCGCCTACGCCGAGTCGCACGACCAGGCGCTTGTTGGCGACAAGACGCTCGCCTTCTGGCTCATGGACAAGGACATGTACACCCACATGTCCGTGCTCTCGCCGCCCAACCTCGTCATCGACCGCGGCGTCGCGCTGCACAAGATGATCCGCCTCATCACGCACGCGCTCGGCGGCGAGGGCTACCTCAACTTCGAGGGCAACGAGTTCGGCCACCCCGAGTGGCTCGACTTCCCGCGCGAGGGCAACAACGACTCCTACCAGTACGCGCGCCGCCAGTTCAACCTCGTCGACGACGAGCTGCTGCTCTACCGGTACCTCTACGCGTTCGACCGCGCAATGCAGCGCACCGAGGCGCACTTCCACTGGCTGCGCGCCGAGCCCGCGTACGTGTCGCTCAAGCACAACGGCGACAAGATGCTCGCGTTCGACCGCAACGGGCTCGTGTTCGTGTTCAACTTGCACCCGTCGCAGAGCTTCGAGGGGTACCGCATCGGCGTGCCGGCCGCGGGCTCGTACCGCGTCGTGCTCAGCACGGACAGCGCGGCGTTCCACGGCCAGGGCCGCACGGACGAGACCACCGCGCACGCCACGACCGCGGGCGAGTGGAACGGCCGACCGCACTCTATCCAGGTGTACGTGCCGTCGCGCGTCGGCCTCGTGCTCGCTCTGCAATCTTGAGGCACTGCTCCCAACGTCGAGGAAAACCGACGCGCTTGCCGGGGCGAGCTCTCCTACATGAGTGCAAGCGCGCGTGCATGCACCCACAGCGTCCACCCTCAGCGTCCGCCCACAGCGTGCGCTCTCAGCTCTCAGCATGCGCTCTCAGCGCTTACAGCGGTTACAGCTTGCGTTTCCCAGCTTGCGTGTCCCAGCTTGCATGCACCCGTTTAATCTAAAAAAAGTTTTTTTTTTTTAACAGGTTTCTTTTTTATAGTCTATAGAGCGAGTCGTAATCATTTCGGAGCGATCATCTCCTCGGGGCGGACCCACTCGTCGAACTGCTCCGACGTGAGGACGCCGAGCTCGAGCGCGGACTCCTTCAGCGTGAGGCCCTTCTTGTGGGCGTTCTTCGCGACCTTCGAGGCCTTGTCGTAGCCGATGCGCGGGTTCAGCGCGGTGACGAGCATGAGCGACTTGTTCATGAGCTCGGCGATGCGCGCCTCGTTCGCGACGATGCCCTCGACGCAGTGCACGCGGAAGGACGTCGCGCCGTCCGCGAGCAGGCGCACGGAGCGCAGCAGGTTCGCGGCCATGACGGGCTTGAACACGTTGAGCTCGAACTGGCCCGACGCGCCGGCGAACGTGATCGCCGCGTGGTTGCCGAAGACCTGCGTGCAGACCATGGTGAGCGCCTCGTTCTGCGTCGGGTTCACCTTGCCCGGCATGATCGACGAGCCGGGCTCGTTCTCGGGGAGCGCCAGCTCGCCGTAGCCGCAGCGCGGGCCGGAGCCGAGGTAGCGGATGTCGTTCGCGATCTTGAACAGCGAGACGGCGACCGTGTTGAGCGCGCCGCTCGCCTCGACGAAGGCGTCGTGCGCGGCGAGGCCCTCGAACTTGTTCGGGTTCGTCACGAAGGGCAGGCCCGTGAGCTCGGCGACCTTCGCGGCGACGGCCTTGTCGAAGCCCTTGCGCGTGTTGAGGCCCGTGCCGACGGCGGTGCCGCCCTGCGCGAGCGCGTGGAGGTGCGGCAGCACGGCGCGGATGCGCGCGATGCCGAGCTCGATCTGGCGCGCGTAGCCGCTGAACTCCTGGCCGAGCGTGAGCGGCGTCGCGTCCTGCAGATGCGTGCGGCCGATCTTGATGATGTGGGCAAACTCGTCCGACTTCGCCTGCACGGCGGTGTGCAGCTGCTCGAGCGCGGGGATGAGGCGGTGGCTGAGCTCGGTGACGGCGGCGATGTGCATCACCGTGGGGAACGTGTCGTTCGAGCTCTGCGACATGTTGACGTGGTCGTTCGGGTGCACGGGGGACTTCGAGCCCTTCTCGCCGTCAAGCAGCTCGATCGCGCGGTTCGAGATGACCTCGTTCGCGTTCATGTTGCTCTGCGTGCCGCTGCCGGTCTGGAACACGACGAGCGGGAAGTTGTCCGTGAGGCGGCCGTCGATGACCTCCTGCGCGGCGCGCTTGATCGCGCCGGCCACGCGCGGGTCGAGCCCGTACGTCTCGTTCACCTCCGCCGCGGCGCGCTTCAGGATGCCGAACGCGTGGATGATGGGCTCGGGCATGCGCTCCTTCGTGCCCTCGCCAATACGGAAGTTCTCGAGACTGCGCTCCGTCTGCGCGCCCCAGTACTTGTCGTCGGGCACCTCGATGGGGCCGAACGCGTCCGTCTCGGTGCGGCGCGCCATGATGGATGACGAAAAGGCGCGGATCCGCGCCACCCGCGTCTGGCGTGTGACTGCAAGTTTCAACATGTTGCTCCGATAAATGGCCTGGCCTGTCTGTTGGGTCGTTGGATGTGCTACTTACTCGTGCCTCCCCTCCTCGTGCTCCGCCTGGCGCTTCCCCATTATATGCGCCAGCCCGCGGTAGGGGCCGCCGAGGCTAGGGTGCTGTGCGCGCGCGTCAACGGCCTATGAGACGCCGGCCGAGCACGGCTCACGTGGACGCGCGCTGCTGCCGGACGCGCGCGCGGGCCAGGATCGGTACCGCCAGAGGTTGTGTGCGCACGAGGGCCGGCGGCTCGCAATAGGCATGCTTTTTGAGACTCGCACTGCGAGGGGCGGGACTTCCTGCTAAGGCTCGTCGCTATTGCGCACGAAGATTAGCGTGACACGGGTCGCGCCGACGCGTACATGTACCTAGCTCGGGGTAAAATCATAACCTACTTAGTTTGAGACGATATACGCAGTCTGCAGGACGAAGGCGGGCTGGCGCGCGCCAGCAATTTGAATTGACCGCACCGGAGTGACCCCAGTGCGCAGTCTGCGCATGGGACGGCTTTCACCACAAGAGCCTTGTGACCCCTAATCTCGCACCACACCTGCACCTGCTGACCCTCGTAGCAGAGAGTTGAACCAAACCTGGTCTGGCGTCCCTCGCGCCTTACCAGTGTATAAAGTGGTTTCATGCAAATGGCGATATAATTGGTGTCTAAGCACGGCGACTTGCCAAGCTCATCGAAAGAGGGCCAGAGTAAGACCGTAGATGCGTGACGTCCTCAACCTCAACCGGCACACCTAATCCTGCGCAACCCATGGCTGAGCAGTGGACCGTCAAGCCGGGCCCCGAGCTCGGGGCGGGCGAGCTCTACGAGCTGCTGAAGCTGCGCGCAGAGGTGTTTGTCGTCGAGCAGGACTGCCCCTACCAGGACCTCGACGACCAGGACCTGGCGGACACGATCTACCACGTGCAGGGCTTCACCGCCGCGGGCGCGCCCGTCGCGGCCTACCTGCGCGTCATGTACAACGGCGCGGACCCCGCGCAGGCGCGCATCGGCCGCGTGGTCGTGCGCCAGAGCGCGCGCTCCACGGGGATGGGCCGGCGGCTCATGCGTAGGGCGCTCGAGGTCGTCGCCGAGCTGAAGCCGCGCTTCGGCACCACGTCGGTCATGCTGCACGGCCAGGCGCATCTCGAGCGCTGGTACGGCGAGTTCGGGTTCAAGGCGACCTCGGACACGTTCATGGAGGACGGGATCCCGCACCTCGAGATGGTCAAGCATCTTTAAGTTAGGCTGGAGGCGCGCGCGCGCGCGGTCGAAAACGGAACGGCGCGCGCATACAAAACTGCAGCACTGCATTAGTGTGTATAGAATATGTGCTTGAATAAATAAACGCCGCTCGCCCCGCCGGGCGCCCTCAGTAGGGACGGTACTTTTTGCGCTGCTTGAGCTCCTCCACGCGCTCCTTGTCCTGCTGGTAGCGCTTGAGCAGGTCGGACATCTCCTCCTTGCGCCGCTCGCGCAGCTGGAAGCGGTAGAAGTCGGTCTTCTCGAGCGAGCGCTTCTTTTTGCGGGGCGCCAGGTCCGCGGCCGTCGCGGGCGCGACGTCCGCCATGCGCTTCCGGCTCTTGTAGACGACGGTGCGGAACCCGTCCGCGTCGACCTCCTCGGCGGCCCGCTCGGCCTCGAGCCGCTCCTGCGCCTCCTGCTGCGCGAAAAGCTCCATGTACTCGTCGGCCTTCTCCTGGAGATCCGGCTCCTCAGGAAACTGCGCGAAGTGGTGCACGAGGTAGCCCTCCGCGCCGCGGGGGCCGTACTGCTGCCACGCAATCTGCTTGTCGCGCTTCAGCTTCTTGGCCTTGTGCATGAACCGCCTCGCGGCCGCCTCGTCGACCAGGCTGATCAGCCCGTGGCGCGTGCCCTGGTAGACGTACCGGTCGAGCACGACCTCGCCCAGCGCGGCGCACATGTCCCGGATGTTGTCCTCGGTCGTGTCGAGGGGCAGGTTCGTGACGAACAGGGTGCGCTCCGCGTCGTCCGCGCTGTCGTCGCTGTCGCTGTCGCTGTCGCCGCCGCGGCCGCCGCGCGGCTTCGCGAGCGCCTCGATCTGGTTCCGCACAAACACGGTGTGCGTGGTCGCAGGCCCGACCCTGAGCGGGATGGCGACGTAATTGCTCATCTCGTTCGGGCTCGCGGCTGAAGGCGGGAGGGGCAGTGGTGGCCTCGTCGATGCGCTTTAGGGGAGCGAGCGGGCCTTTTTTTACTGAACGGCACCCACCCGCTCTAGGAATTTTTCGCCCGAGAACAGTCACGTGGTGCTAGCGCCTTTGTGCGCACATACGGCTGCACACGGCTGTGCATATAGCTGTGCGCAGCTGCGCGTGGCTGCGCGTCCCTTGATGCTAGTGATGCTCAGCGAGGCACATCTTCGGCTACTCGTGACATTACTTGTGACTGTACGGGGGCGCAAAGACCTTATGTGAGCCGCTAAGTGAGGTTCCACGCTGCGGCACCCAATGGCACGCGACGCGCGGGATCTCACAGCGCTGCGCGCACCCACAAGCCACCGACCAAGTCATCAAAAATACTGTGCGAACTGGCTTGAAGCTGTGCGGGCTGCATTGAGCCGCATCGACCAGCAGCTGCCCGCCAACTTGAGCTAGACGGCTCAGATTGCGTGACGAGTCGAGGCCAGACGCTGGGGCGCGTCGTTTCTGCCCGGGGTAGTGACTAAGCGCTGTGGAGTTGCGGCTGGGCTCCCAGCACGCCCCAGGCGGAGCGAGGTCTGACTGTGTGTGTATAGCGTGCCTGGCCTGGACTCGCGCACGCTTGAGTCGAATTAGCGTCTTGCCAGCAAGCAGGTCCCCATGTCCTGGAAAGGATTCCAGAAGGGGGTTGTGCGGACCCCCCAGAACATATTGCAGAAGATCCACCATGAGCCGAAGGACCCCATGTACCTCGAGGTGCAGCAACGCTTCGACGACATCGAGAACCAGATAAAGCACCTGCACACGGAGTCCAAGCGCTACTGGGAGGCCATCGGCCGGCTCCTGCACCATCAGATCGAGCTCTCGAAGATCGTCGAGCAGATGTGCCAGCCGAACACGGGGCGGTACATCCTCGCCGCCGGCGAGACGGCCGAGGACCCCAGCGCCGACCCGGAGGGCGCCCAGGCGGCCGAGCAGTACCGGAACCTGACGACGGAGCTGCAGGGCCTCATACAGCCCGAGCTGGAGATGATTGAGACGCGCATTCTGAAGCCCGCGGACGATCTCTTGATCATCATCAACTCCGTGAAGAAGATGCTCACGAAGCGCGAGCACAAGCGCCTGGACCTCGACCGGCACGGCCAGGCCCTCAAGAAAATCCAGGACCGCGACGAGAGAAGCGTCAAGCAGGAGGAGAAAATGTACAAGGTTGAGAACGACTACGAGATCGCGAACGAGGAGTACAGCTACTACAACGAGCTGCTCAAGGACGAGCTGCCGAAGCTCTTCGCGCTCGAGGGCCAGTTCATCAAGCCGCTCTTCCAGTCGTTCTACTTCATGCAGCTCAACATCTACTACACGCTGCACGTCCACATGGAGGAGATGAAGATCCCGCGCTTCAACATGGACGAGGACATCGTCGGCGGCTTCCGCCGGCAGTTCGGCGACGTCGAGAACCGGCTCGCCACGGTCGGGCTCACGCAGTTCCGCTCGCAGCAGCCCCACGCCAAGCTCGAGGCGCTCCGGCGGAAGCACGGGAAGCTCGACACGGGCTCGGGAGGCTCGTCGCCCGCCTCGGGCCCGGGCTCGCCCATCTCGCCCGCGGGCGGGCTCGGCCGCAAGTCGTCGCGCGCGTCCTACGGGGCGCCCCCGCCGCGCTACTCCGAAATAGACGAGGACGACGTCGCGCCACCGGCAGGGGCGCCCGCGCGCCCGGCGCGGCCGCGC